>JAOXYL010000052.1:8395200-8410541 GCA_028564955.1 Terapon puta
AGATGAAATGATACGCCCTCCAGAATTAAGTTAACACTTGTAACCCAGCTTTAAACAGCATTTCAAGCTGAACTGGCTTTGTCAGTGGCAGATTAGTGTTCAGCAGGATTGGGGATTGGGAAACAATATCGAGACACCGAGATCAAACAAGGGTATAGTTAAGGTTTCTGGACAAAAGTATTTAGCTAAAGCTTTGCTAATAGCTTTCTTTTTCTTTATCTTGATTTCTCTGAGGCAGCAAAAGAAACCATAAATATGACACTGATATATGATCACATTAGGAAGTCATTACAGCGAACGTGTTGGCAAACAGTTGCCTATTCGTACATCCAGCAGACACAGAGCCACATTAGCATGCAAGTCCAGTATTATCTCTGTTCTGGCTCCTTTTTTCGTCTCTATCAACATCTGGGGAAATATCTGTCTCTGTAGCTGCTACATGCTCCACTATGTTTAACGCTGGTAACTTTGTGCATGGAAGCTTACAGTTTGCTCAAGCTATTTCACTTAAACCTCTGGCTAATGCAGCTTCTTAAGAGGCTGAAAAAGGCACTGACAGCATACCGAAACGTTAAAGTATTATGGAAAAAAAACAAAAAAAAAAACACAACAATTAGCTGCAAGATGCTAAAAATGCTCTTTAGAGCTGAAGTGAGCAGCAGTCTGATCATTCTCTGTGGGTTCATCACTCGAAGCCACTCCTTTCGCATTACGCATACTTATTGGACATGTTATTTAAAAAAGAAATGTCGACAAGTGCAGCTTTAAAGTTAACATATGAAAATAAAAGGCTGACTGCTGCTGGTAGCATCGTGAGCTGCCTGTGTTGAAGGTAAACCCTGATCATGCACGTCTACAAACCTAATCACTCGCGAAGAACAGCTGTACGTTCACACAAGTCAGCCCACTTTTAGTTTTCTCGTTGACAGCTCCATCGCATTTTTGACTGGCATGAAAGTTTCATTATGGAATTTAACACTTTCCCAATTACTCCCATAAACTAAAGAGAACCTGAAGTAAATGCGGCCTTACATAAAAATCACAATCCGAACGCTTGGAGGCGAAGCAAAGGAAACCTCTGCTGGGAGATGTTGGAACGCGTCGCTCCTGTGGATATTAGCACGTCATGTCACCGAAACAAATTGAAGCAGGCAGGGGGCTACACAGCGAGTTAAGCCAAATAAAATGTAGACAAGCATCATTATTAATCATTCTGCCTCAGTTTATCGGAGGAAGTGTTGTTTTTGAAAAATCTGACAAAAAACATAAGTACCTGGAGGAAAAAAACAATGGCTCGGAATTTGTTAATGTAAAATGATTTTAGCTGCTTTCCACTTTCACAGGTAGGTATGTGCCTGGTGTACATTCAGCTAGATGAGCGTCTCACAGCAGTCTGGATTTCCATTGTTAACAAGGATTTTTATGCCTCCAGTAGGAGCTGCTATGCTTGTGCTGCAGTGAATCAATAATAATTTATATATGCAATTAATAACTTGGGCGTTAATGAAACAGAAATGTCAAATACCGCTGGTTCCAACCAGTCAGAGTGCTGTTTTTCCGTGTTTTATATTATTATGAATTGAATCTACCTAGGATTTGAATATTAAAAAACAAAACAATTTAAAGATGTTACCTGGGGCTCAGTCCGAAATTAATAAATGAGTGACTGACAATGAAAATAATTGTTAGCTGCATCCCTGTATTATGCATGGGGACACATTAGCATGAAAGTGATGTAGTGTTGCTGTTAATAAGGCGTGAGTGGGATCAGCCCGTTTAAAACCTATGTACTTAATCTGTACTGATTGGTGTGTTTGCACGTCAGACAGCATCAAGCTCAGTCCTGCATTGGGATGCAAGCCCACAGATTTTGTGAGTGCATAAGCCTCTCAGTTTGATGTGAGATCAAGTCCATCAATAGGGCAGCTCACCCTCATGCTAACCTTGACTTTAGGGCCAAAGTGGGGAGGGCATTTCTAGGTACTTGAGGGAGGGGAAAAAAGCCATTCATTTGTTTTTGTTGATGTCTCATGTAAAAATAAAATGGCCGAAAAGAGGATAGAAGAAATGTGCAGTGCAGGATGACACCCCCCCTCCCTCCTATCCTCAGACCACATAAGAAGTTTAATATCTTGGTCTCCATCCTGTGTGAAGGTTGGGTCTCTTCAGTGAGGACATGAAAGCTTCGGATCCCTGCAGTGTTCAAGGAAATCAAAGGCTGTCAGTATATGGTATGCAGACCCCCGTTTAGAGATGCCGACAGGTTAACCTTTGGCGTAGGACTCATTGGCATTTCCTTTGGCGTGGCGGTGCTACATTGTGCAGACGTTTGCATTTATATTCAGTAGCAGATAATGGAGAAGAAAAGCAGAGGCACTGCATCTCAGGCTTAAAACAGGAGAGAGGTAATCAGTTTAGAGTGTCTGGGATGCTTAAATCTTGAATGCGAATGTGACATCGGTATACGTATTTTGGCATCAACAAACATTTGATTTACTTTCCTCTTTCATTATACTGAAAATCCCATCATGGAGTAGGTCAGTCATTAAGTCCCATGCAAGAAGAGAGCGCAGTCATTGTCATGCAAGTGGTAATGGGCATTCATTCAACACAAAGCAGCCGACTGCAGTGCAGCGTCAGTCTGTCAATTGTTGGATCTAATCGTATAACTCATGCATCAGCACCCCGACAAATAAGCCTGAAGTACATTTCAACAACCAAGTATTCACTTTTAGCAGCATCTATACGATGTAGATTTTGCAAGTGTAGACTTACTGCCGGTCGGTGTATTTTCTACTCTTTTGCTTTGTTGCCCTGTGAGAGAGTCATGCCACTGAACCTTAGTAGGTGTTTCACCTACAGGGCTCCCCATCAGATGAAGAAGGGACCAGTCTGCCCAGCATGGCTGCCGGCGTGCCTCTGGCCTCAGCGCAGCTGCAATCAAGAACCAGGAGATATAGGGTGAGTTCAGATCCCAGATAGTCAGGCTAGGGCTGGGATGTGAACTCAAAGGTGAACAATCCCGTCCATGCTTCCTGCAATCCCCTTAGAGGAGGGATGCAGAGTTGAAAGAGGGGGATGGCCTCGACCTGCTCAGTAAGAAAGGTGGTCAAAGTAGAATTAAACCATCAGACTGTCTTGAATGATTTCTCATTTAGAGGCAAGTGATGCATTTGGAAGTAATATAATTGCTGAAACATGCAGCCTTAATAATACATTTCTACTCATGTTTCCTTGAATCCCCATGAGACAGGTACTAATCTATCCAGTGCAGTTAAGGACACATTTATTTTCAAAGAAAAACATATTGCTTTTTACCACTTTGCACCTATAATAGATACCAATAATAGAAAATGTTGGGTTTTTGTGTTTTTTCCTAGTTTCTTTTAATTGTTCACACTCTGCAGTCTCTGCAGAACTTGGCGTCCCGTAATTATAGAAACACACTGTGAAAGCACATGTACAGACAATCACAACAATGAATTTAAAACAGCAGACACACACGGAGCTCACAAAACAGTAATTAGCGACTCTGCTTTTCAGCACTGACACCTATGAGACAAAACTGCCATAAAAGCTGTAAAAATGATTGCTCAAATTGATTTTCCTATCCAATTTGCCAGCGGCAACAAGGGTCCTAATTAGAAGAAATTATTAAGTGAAAACAATTAGGCCACAAAGAATTTTCAAAACTAGTTTTTTTCTGGCATCAACTTCCTTGCACTTAAAGTACCTCTGTACAAGTATCAAGGGAGTTTTTAACATCCAGCTCCCCTCATCCACAAGTCTTGCCTCCTCCCTCTCCCTCTCCCTCGCTCTCTCTGTACTCCCAGGCCACCGGTAAAATATTGTTTTGACTGGGGCAACGGCAGCATGCAGTTTGACTGTCAACCCATTCCCATCACTCCTATTAACCGCATGGGTGAGATTCCTGTGACCCTGTTGTCCAGCCACAAAGTATTTTACATTACCATTCGCCCTGCTGAAGGTTATTTGACTATTCATTGCTTCCCTTCCCCATCTCCATTTGTCTCCGAGTGGGAATGAAAAGCATGACAGCCGATTCACTCTAATACCCAGCCAATAGGATGGGGACAACAGGAGACTTTTCTTCACCAAAACATCTGCCAGCATGGTTAAGTTCGGCGCCGGTGCTCCATTTTCTTTTGAGTCTGGGACTAAAGCTCGAGTGATCCTCGTCACGGTAGACCTCACACAAAAGGACGCGCTGAAAAAGCACCGGGCTGCACTGAATCCATAGGACTCTGCCAAATGCCATAGGTACATAGAGTAGTTTTTATTAGTGACATTTTTTAATATAGTGCATATGAATCATCTCCAGTGGCAGGCTTCCACCAAGGCTGCTTTGAGGGTCAATCTGACAGATTAACCAACAGAGAAATGCCACGTCTGCTTTGAAATGACTTCTTTCTGAAGGCCATTTGTGATAGTGAATAAACTTCCTCACAATTTCATGATTTCTTTCTGAACCAGGTTCTCTTTTCTTAGAAAAAAAAAAACTGCAGCTCTATGGGATATATGGTGCTTTTTACTTCCTTACATTCATCTAGCAGTTGTAGTTTCTTCAGTTCTCTAGTTTCTTTTGAGGTTAGGATTCTACATATTAAAAAAATGTGAAACATGTATGACTTGTGCATTGTTAACGATTAAGCTATTAAGCAGTAGACAATTGTTAAAATAACCTTTGTAACCTTGATAACATTCAGAGGCTGCTTAGCTTAGAAATGAGTCAGGAGGAACATCCCAATCATAAATGCCATACATTTAACACTTAGAATTTTGCATAATGATCACTTTTGCTTTTGATGTTTTGGTGAAATAGCAGCTATTCCTTATACTATCTTATACTGAGATGTCAGTTTAGGTATTTCTGCTTTTATTCGGACTCCTTATCCACCCCTGTCAAGATCAGCTCTTGCACAGCGACGCACAATTTGTCTCCCAACGGTAGTCACTCAGATCACAGTGATAATGAAGTTCACTAACAACAGGTGGCATTAGAATAAGAGTTGCTATTGTCTTTTGAGCATCTTCCATCTATTTATTTAACAAAAACAAGATTTCATTAAGGGCACTTGTTTATGCAGTGAATCATAAATGCTGCAATATGCTTCAAGAGGTCTTTTTGTAGTGCTTGCAATTCCAAGTGCAATCCTAGTTATGCAATACAGAACTATGTACTGCATATTCACTATATAAGTTCTCACTGGCATCACACTGTCTATCCTCTATTGTCCTCGCAAGGTTAACTGAATGCATTTGGTGTTTGAGGCAGAGATCCATGGTTTAGTCCTCACTGACTTTTGTTGTGCCGACTGTTTGAGGAGTTTTGAAAAGCTGAAGCGTTCCTTTCAGATGAGAAAAAGTCTCGACACTGTTTGACAATATGAAAAATGAGTGCGGCCGCAAACAGCGAAGCTAAGCTGTAGTTTTGTCATGTCTGGCTTGGGTTCATTTTCAAAAACCTTGATTGCATCGTCTTAAACCAAATGAATAATATACATTCCCCTCTTATGTGGGGTTTAATTCCAGTTCATTCATGCAGTTTACCAGCAACTACTACTTGTGGCAATGCATTTGCAAAGAAAAACAAATGAAAGGTTGAGCAGATTTAGTCATGCATTGCTAATGTGTACTTAAAGAACTACTTTATGATGTCTAATCGTCTCCTCCTCTAAAGATAGTAATATGCCTTATGGGGGGAAAAAGGGAAACTCTATCTGTGCCAGATGCAGACTCTAGTGAGACCGTGTCTAATTGCTTCCATTGTTACGTTTCAGTGTAATTTCCTTGCTGTATGTTTGGCAGCTGATCAGATATTAATCAAAACTGCTGTTAGCTGGATCTTTACCATCCACTTCACTAATTGTCCCGCTCCTCCAGTGAATTCATGTTTGCGCTGTGCTTTTACCCGTAATAACATGCTTGAGGCCAACATGCAATCGACCATCCACCGTTAAGTACAGGCTCTGTTAAGGAGAGGAACGCTGTGTTGTTAGCCTGTTTCTTTCATTGACAGTGGCTGCCTTCATAATGGAGGTCGGCCGCCCTGAACAGCGCTGAGAGATCGGATCAGTTGCACGTTCACACAGAAACCGATAACTGGGTTTTACGTCCCTTTACATTTCGTCGATATCGATGTTTGTGATTGTGCGGGTCTGTCTGACTCCTCCACATCTAGTTTCTCTTGTTTCTGTACCAACACGAGCTCTTTCAGCTTGTAAGAGTGAGCCAATTTTTTGTTCCTGGCTGCCAGGACTCCAGCTGCTGCATTCTGTTTTTAGTTCCTCCAGCTCGTCGGCAGCAATGAAGGACGAGAACAACAGCGCAGTTTATCCTCGGCGTCAGGGTTTCTGACTTTCTCTTGCGGTGTTGCAAACGCGTGGCCCCGACGTGCTCATCAAACGGATGTCAGCGGAGGTCTGTGGGTAAAAAGCAGGCAGGTGTGTCCACAACAGAGATGCGAGTCTCGAGCTCGTGGTCAGACTTTGGAATGATTTCAGAGCGGGAATAAAGTCTTGCCACCTCGAAAATGTCATCAGGTTCTCCAACCATGTGTAGATTGTTCTCAGGACATTCAGGTTCATGTTTCAGTAACAAATAACTGTACAACTCAAGGTGACATTCATATTTTTATACATTGGGCAGCATCTCAGTTTTGGGACACAGTACTCCAGCTAGCAGATTAAGGATTCTCAATAAAGGGATCCAGATTTCTGAGACCACAATATGACAATAAGACGAATTGTAAGAATGGAGTTTGGACCTCCCTTTAAAGATTAGTATGAAGCTTATTATTGGAAACTACTGTTAACTGTTGCAACTCCCCAACGATACATATTGTTACCCTAAATAATCTTGACTGGACCTGGGTTTCTGCTGCTGGTTCTGTCAAAGTAAGATGTGACTGCTTTTATATATCCAGGGTTGTGGTACCTTGTTTCCTCTCCACCCAGAAACTTCATGGACAGTAAAGCTAAGTGGGCCATATATATCTAATTAAACGACCCCAGGTGAAGCCAAATATTCGCGCTGGAGGAACATCATAGACTGGAAATGCAGCCAGGACACCGTGAATCCAGATTGTGCGAGGCAGACGCCGCCCTGCTTGCTCCACCGCTGACCCTAAATCCCACCTTGCCGGCCCCCGCAGATTAAGTCTGTCAGGTTGACAAAATGTACGCCATCCTCCATATGCATGAGACAACATCTTGCCGTTTAATTGGTACACTCTTGTATATGTGCTCAAACTGACGGAGGGGCGGATAACTGTAGGGGCATTTGACTTTGCAAAAGAGAAGTATTCCTGCCGTGGGTTTATTTACGTGAGCAGACTGATGTCAGATACTGGTTAGGCATGAGAGGAATCTCTGACAGGGATTTCTAATGAGATAAGAGTCGAGCTATGGGTGTCCGGATGCCATCTATGTGTGCATGTTTGTTGGAGGCTTTTATCCTTTAAATGCAGCTACACCAAAAAAAGCAGAGACCTTTGCATCAGGGAATGGCAACTCTAAAATATGCAACAGATGCAATGGATGAGTAGATGAAATTTATCATCATTAACATCATCGACAGTGTGGATCTTTTAAAGCACAGAGACAGAACGCAGTATATTTTATGCCACAGCACAGACAAGATACAAACATTTCCACACATATGAGGTCTCTGTTATTTTTTTACTCTCAGGGAGTCTGATTTTTAACATACTATAATGATTCTGTTTATTTCCCTCTATAAACATCACATGTGACAGTTAGATACATATGGACTCTTTCAAGTTAAGGAGGTACGACCACAGTCGGAGAATGGGTAATGAATTCGCTCTCCCTCCTATCGTTTCCCCCATCCCCATCTCTTAATGTTGCTCATATTCAATTTGTGGCTGCAGTGTATCCTGGCTGCCATAAATTCCAATAAAAATACAATCCTGACCACTTCCCATTTTGTGCCACTTAATCCATCCTGGCAAAATTGCCTGCTAAAAGTCACATTAAAGCATCCAGCATTACCTCAGCCCTTTCACTTATCTCTACTCAAATCTGGATTGTGAACGGTGGAACTGTTGTTGTTATTGTCTTTGCTTCAGTTGCTTTGCTGCATCAGATTTTAGATAAAGTGTGGATAGGTTTTGTCGCAGTTTTGACTTATTGATATTAACGGTTGTTTTGTTGAGCTAGGTTTTGTTGTTGTTGTCATTTTATTTACTCTTAAGTTTGTTTCATTTAATTTTTCTTTGGATAATTTAATTACACTTTCTGTCTTTCTGTCTCAGTTGTAGGAGATAGAAATGTGGCAAACTGCAATTGGGATAGTTGATGGCATAATGATGAAACGAAAAACACTAATTCCAATGCACAAAACTAATTTAAATGGAGAATATAACAATTTTTGGAAATAGACTTGGAGTTAGATGAGAAGTTTGATACCACTCTGATGTCTACATAGTACGTCTACAGCTGGTGCCAGATGCTGGTTAGCTTAGCGTAAAGACTGGTAATGCAGAGGGAAAGCTGTGCTGGCTTCGTCCAAAAGGTAACAAACAAACAAAAAACAAAACACCTACCAGTTCATTGAAAGGTCACCAATTAGCATCTTATATCATCTTTGTTTAATTTGTTCAAAAAAAAAAAAAAAAAAATGTTAATGTGCCATTTTATGGGAGGTTTCCGTGCCAGACAAGTTCTTGGTTGGGAGCAGTAACTTCCTGGAACCAACAAGATACGGCGTGTTAATTAGTGAGCTTTAGAAATGCTGGTAGACAGACAGAGCCAGACTGGATAATTACAAAGTGGGCTGGTTTTGAATCCAAATGTATATGCATTAAAATACCGACTGCTGTGATTTGAGAAAGTTTTGGGCTTCAAATCTCTCCCATGGATAATTCACCCAGTTTATTATGACTCATCGGAACCATTTTTTGTTGCGTCTAAGTTGCTGCTCTCCTCATATATGGGCCTAGCGAAAAAAAAAAGTAAAAGAAAATAAATCAATATTTCATCAAACGTTAACTTATCAAATATTAAATATTTGTGCCCCTTAAGGTTACAGGGTACTGAGTCACTGATGGAGGAGACCCAGATCACAGAGGGCCTCAAAAGTCTGTTTACTATGATGAGCAGCAAGAAAACCTAACATGATGAACAGTTGACCTTTCGTGATTTGTGAAACCGATTTGTATTTTTCCACTCTATGTAATTGCATTACAGTTCATTTTCCGGTCAGGAGACTTTGTAAAGATAGAGTCGAGCAAGAGGCAGCAGCAGCACGGAGAGCTGCATAGCGCTGATTTACATGTTGCAGAGGTGGTAAGATAAGCCTCTGAACTGTTTCCTGAGGCAGGCCGCGGCAGAATGCAGCAAAATACTAAATATCATGAAGACTATATTACAGACTCCCTTATTGGTTATTTCTAGTTTTCTTTTATTAAAAGTCAGCTGCAGGCTGCGTTTGTTAAGATGCAAGAGGCCTAATAAAACTGGCTTTGTGAATAATTTATTAACTGGTCTTTGTTTATGAAATGCATATAATAGGAGCATTTTTAATTGGGGAATATCAGCCAAAAAAAAAAACTCAGAGCGAGCTTTGTGTTCGACCGGCTAGTAAGTAATCATGTCGAGCACGCACACACTCATAAAGGTGAAACCTACTGAATCATATAAACCAGAATCCCTCTCTCTCTCCCTCTCTTTCTCTCTCTCTCTCTCCCCACCCCCTCTGCCCACAGCCCTCGCCCTGTGAATGGTGCCGCTGCGAACCAAATAATGAGGTGCACTGTGTGGTGTCCGACTGCGCCGTCCCAGAGTGTGTCAACCCTGTGTACGAGCCGGAGCAATGCTGCCCCATCTGTAAAAACGGTAAACACTCGTCTCCTCTGGAATTCAACGCACCCGCCCCTCAGAAGTCATTAAATTTTCATTAAACCAACGACGGCAAGTTTATCTGTGGTATCGCCATTTGATGGCCGCGCCTTTAGAGGATGAGGATGTAATTGATGTTTTATGAATTAAAATTATTACCTTGGGCCCGTTGGACACTAATGAGCAGTACTAGTTTTAATTATAAATGACAGACTAAGCAGAGTAAACATTAGCCCATTGATTAAAGGCATGGTAGGAGGGACTAATGGGTCCTCGGAGAGCCTTTTATCTCCCAGTGCCCTGACGCCCTTGTCGCACACAGCCAATCCCTAAATTAGAATTATAGGATTCCAATGGTTCATTGGCTATTTACAAGGCGAGGTGGGAGATTTCCCTTTGCCAGCAGCAATCCTGAGGGACAAATGGAGCTTTATGACTAAAGTACAGTAACTGGCTCCTCTGCAAAGTGATCGCGGCCGGCCTGATCAACAGATAAGAGTGCCTGTGGGTAATGCCAAATGCACAGTCCCAATAAAATGCCGCATTCACTAATCAAACATTTTATTTTGTCATTTTACACGAGCGAAATGCAAGCTCTGGATCATCCGAGAGCTGGAAAAGAAACTTTTCGCGATCTCAAATTAGAACCTGATAAACATTAAGATGCGGTCTCATCATTACGCGCCTTGTTATTGCTTCCAGTCTTCTCATTACGTCTAGACTGGTGCCAAAAATGGAGAGAGTATTCCTGCTGAAGGAAGGCAAAACAAATATCCCGCAGTATGTTTCTTTGTCTGTTTCAAGCCGCGGTTGACCTATAAATGTGAAGGGAGGAATTTCGTTTGAGGCGAATGCTAAATGGCCATTTCACCACAACTGCCCACATTTTCTTTCACACTTTCTCTCATTTCCTCTTTATCCCTCTTGCTTGCTTTCTTTCTTTTTTTTCTTTTCTTCTTCTCGCCACACACATACACACAAACACCCACACTAACAAGGCTGCAGAAGCTGCTAGGAGAGAGCTAATCCAGGCTGACAGGACACAGTGACACCCTTGGCATTTCAGGGTAGGCCTGCCGTTTCTGGGCTCCCCAAGGGTGCCTGGTCAGGCTCTGGCAGCCAGATAAATCTCTATGGGAGCGGATGGCTGAGGGCTGCGGGATGAGGACAATGAAGAATGCTGTTTAGCTCTCATTTTTGGCCAAAGGACAGGCGGCCGTGAAAGGAAGATGTCCACTTCTGTGCTCCAGCTAGACGCGCAATCAGCGGCAGGCAGTCGGACGTTGGCCTTTTATTTTCACCTGCTGCAAGCGCTTCAAGTAATTATGTCAAATGAGCACAACCCTTTTTAAAATGTCAGTGTGTCTTGTGTGTCACCTTTTCTCACCGGGGGAAGGCCGACGGGCCGCAGACGTGAGTAGCACCGGCCCGTAATTTGGTTGTGGTGGCTGCGGCGTCTGTTTTGACCCGGTCAGAATCACTTCCACTCAGGCCACGAGGTTTTACACTGTGACAGGTGTTCATATTTTTTCCTCATTTAACAAGAGCCTGCAGAGCTGTAGAGTCCACAGCTTCAAGCTGGGTGTCCTGAGTCCCGACAGATACCTTTAAATCACTGAAATGTCCCGTTTTTAAAGAGGCACTACTGAACTTTCCCACTTTACACAACTATTAAAATAAGAGGTTATCGTGTTCTGCCCCATTCATTATTACCTAACCTAATATAAAGCCATAACAGTGCTGCAGGAGAGTGTGGTGCACTAAAGGGGTTTGAAAATACGGTCGCCCTGTGCTTTCAGCTGAATGTTAGCACACTTGCATCGATGCTGCTAAGATGCCAACATTAAGCACATGTGCACCTACTCAAACGTGCTGACTACATTAAAAGGTGGGAAAGTTAAATGCCTATAGTTAAAAAAACAAGCAAAAAAGAATAATCTCTTTGTTGTTTTTGTTGCTCATGGTGGAGCAGCGTGTGTCCAGAACAACAAAATGTGCACATTGGAGAACACACTAATTTCAGACTTTATGTGCCCGTCTGTCTCCAGAGACGAAGAGGCAGAGGCCACTCTGTACAGATCACTGCGTGTCCGCTGGGTTACTCACACTGGACACGGTGTCGTGGTTTAGGGGGGGCCTTTGCTTCGGCAGACAAACTCCACTGCGTAGGAGGCTGAGCTGGAGTGTCTCCACGCTGCACTCGCACTGTTCCAGCACAGGTGAAAGGTCTGGCTGAAACCCACTCACTCTGAAAAAGTTCAAAAAAAGGCTTTCGGGTTATTTAAATTTCAAAACCAGAATCAAAATCAGAATTGTCAAGGGACGGCCTTAATTGCAACAGAAAGCGCTGAAGTCTTCTTGAGGTTTTTTTTTTTTTTTTTTCCTTTTGCACATGGCTAATTAGCTGCAATTAATCATTGATTTGAAGGTTAAAATATGTCTTGACACTTGGGTTAAAAAGGGGCAAGATGCGGCAGATTGCTGAACATTTTTAACAGGATTAATGACAGCATGTCAATTTAAGACAGGCAGCTTTTTAACTCTGTGTATTCTGCCAGTAACCTTGATGAGTGGATTTTTTTTTTCCCCGTCTCTCTCTTACAAGCAGATCACCAAATCGATGCGCCCAGCTGCCAACCTTTTGTCAAAGCTTTCCATTATTGGGCTGTAGCTTTTTTAGCTCATCTGCTTCTTGGTGTCTCACCCTGAAATCAGCAAAGGAGAGCAAGAGCCGGGCAGAACAATGCAGTAGCGAGCCAGTGGGAGCGCTTATCTTAGAGCTCCACGTTCGTTCATTCATTGGGTCCGACTGAGTCAGCTCCCAATCTTTATCATGAGTTATATACTGTAGAGTCATCGAGGGATGGGGGGGGATACATGTAATTGTTTAAATCTCATGGAGAAAATGATAATGAAAAGTAGCTTCTTCAGTGTGGCCACTTGCAGACCTGCCATGTCTTATCTGTCTGAAGACTGTCATTAACTTCTTTTGTTTTTTCGGCAGAGTCATAGAGCTGCCAACATATTCAGATTAACAAGCTGCAGTTATTTTTTTTCCAAATTGAAAAGTTTCTGACAGGTGAGTTTGCACAAAAGTATTTGCTGCCTCTAGGAAAGAGCCGTAATCATATTTGAGAGACTGTAATGAGTCCGAACATGCGTTGGCTCCTTTAGCTGTAGTCGGGGGAGAAAGTACGACGCGCCGAGACGCTTCCGACGCAGGACAAACATTTTCCGACCTCGCCGCGTTTTACTGGCTGTGAAGTGATCGCCCGCACGGACGGGTGACGGCGCGCCCTTCGGAGCGGTGACAGGTAGCTGAAACTGTGTCCTTGTGCCTCCAAATCTATCTGGCCGTAAACAGTCGCACTTGGCAGCGGCGCCGGTCACCCTCTTCCCTCATCAACCTCCGCCGAGTTTGTCCTATAACCTGCGCCAGCTGTCCGGCGGCAGATCAATGGGAGTTAAGGCTTGGCAGGCGCTCTCAATGTCTCCTCTAAGCTCAGATCAAAGGGCTTTTATCAGGTCCGAATAGAGCATGGGACTCATCTAAGCCGAGGCAGGGGTTGGGGATACTAGGTGGCCAGCGGCTCCCTTTTGTCCGAGTCACGTGGATATTGATGGCCTCCTGCACCTTATTTTCACTTGTAAACGCTGCAGGGAATAGGAACAAACCCCTGAGACATCCCAAGCAGAGTTTGTGAAATACGGGCAGTTACTGACCGACTCCCTGTGAGCCCTGTATGCTATTAAAACATCTGCCTCATGTAAGGTAAATGTCACAGTCTCGGTTCAGTATCAGAAAACTCGAAGAACGCTGCCTCATGCTTTGGCACAGAGTGACTTTTTCCCATAATCTTCACTCAGCCACGATGAAGTGCCTGAACATTACGAATTAAAAAAAAAAAAAAAAAACAACTAATAGGCCGTTTCCACTTTCAAAATGTGACTCGCCACAGTTGGAAAAGCGCAGGTGTTACTAATAACATCATCAATGGCTCAGTGTGCCAGTAAAGCACGGCGGTGTGACACTAAGCCAGCAGGCACGATACCAGGACCCTGAAACCAAGGCAACTGAATGGAGTTAAACCATCATTAATTTTATCATTTACACCTGTGCTTTTCTCCCGCTGAGACGCGTCAAAATGTCTTCCGTCGTTGTTTGTTCCCCACAAAACTCTCCGGGAGACGGAGTTAATGGAGCTGCAGGAATTGAGGCATGTTTTTTTTTTTTTGCCTTTTTTTGTTTAGTTTTTTTTGCCCTACACCCTCATGCAAATTTGTCCCGTTGTCTTGGGTCAACTGTGGAAAACAAAGGGAGCAGGAAGCGGCGCTGCTGATAATTGCATGAGCCTCGAAACAGGGCGTCCTTAAAGATCGGCGCGCTTGTCGCAGATAAGAGCACAGGTGTTGCAAAGACAAAAACACTAACTTATGACTCAGTTCTGTTCAGCAAGCCGTGACCAGTGAGCCAGCACTCACAAAAATGGAATTCAGCCATCGTTCATATTATTAATAACACCTGCGCTCCCCCCCTCCCCTGTCCTCCATGAAAAAGGCCCTAGTGTGCCCAAGTTGAGTAATTGTGCAGATCTGCATGCAGCTGGCCCGTGTCCCCAAACGTTTCCTCCGCGCAACTGCTTCTCTGGGCCGTCCGACTGCACCGTCCCCCATTTGCACAGCTAGTTGAGTTAGCCCGCGCTAAATCATATTCACGGAGACGCCGTGACACCTGTGAATATTGGCCGTGAAAGCCACTGTGTCTTCGAGAGTTATGAGACATATGAGTTTTTTACGACTGCTCGTAGAGGAGCCTCGGAAACCCAGCAGGTTCTCGCGGAGCCGAACGCCGGGAGAGATCCAAAGTCACCGTCACGCCCGTCGGGCTGCTGATTGCTTCATTTAAATGATTAAAACTGGCGCCAATTCCTAGCACCTTCCAGTCCCCTCTGTCACGAGAGGTGAAGGGAGAGGTGCGCCGCCTCAAATCATGCAGACCGGTGAGACGTCAGATACAATAATCTCACGTGGGATTTGGCAATAATGGATTCTAGGCATTCCCACAAAGGCAACAGCATTTTTTTGGGCGTTCTCGAGCCGATTCTAAAATGTGCCCGGGCTATTCTGCCTGTCTATCTGCTGTGATGATTAAACGCACGAGTACAAGGTGCTCGACTGGTACACAATCAAACACACTATAGAGCGAAAGAAATCTCATCACAAAAAAAAGGGATCCACTCAAGTAAATCCTACAGTGTTTTAAGGATCAATCAGATGTCAAAATTAATCTAAGTTCTTTATTGTTATGAAAGTCAGTACAGTGCATGTGTGTGAGTGTGTGTGTGGAAGGAAAACATGTAAGGAATTGCTAAGGAGTTCTGTGGCCTTTTCATACAGACTGAAGTGATTAACACCATCCTCCCTGCTGCCTCTCAAAGCAGCTTTCTCTCTCTCTCTCTC
>JAOXYL010000052.1:8410641-8422043 GCA_028564955.1 Terapon puta
GCCTTTTCATACAGACTGAAGTGATTAACACCATCCTCCCTGCTGCCTCTCAAAGCAGCTTTCTCTCTCTCTCTCTCCCTCTCTCTCTCCCTCTCTTCCTCTGTCTCTCTCTGTACTCCAGCCTCTCTGTACTGCCAAGCCAGCGCCTGGCAGGCTTCTCTGCTCGCGGCGCATTAGGATGCAAAGCGCTCCATGTCGAGGGAGAAGGGGAGACTAACAAAAGCGCTTTAGTGTTGCAAAAACAAGCCCATCGGTGCATGCCCGTGAAAAGATCTGTACGTCTGCTCTGACTCCCTTAACTCCCTGCAGCTCTCTGCATCACTCCACCACCCCTCCGAAAAGAGACGCCCCCGGGAGAGCCACATCCATTTCTTGTCGTTCTCATTCCTCCTTTCCTGTCTTTCTTTCCCCTTCCCTCCCCTTCCCATGCGGCAGGTCCAAATTGCTTTGCTGGAACAACGATCATCCCAGCCGGAATTGAAGTAAAGGTGGACGACTGCACCATCTGCCGCTGCCACAACGGAGACTGGTGGAAGCCGGCGCAGTGCTTGCGGCGGGAGTGCCTCAACGGCCAGTCGTTGTCATAGAGAGACTCCACCGGGGATGGTGGAAAAGCTCAGGCAAGGCCCTGCCTACTGCACCATTTTGTATGATTGACAGGGCAGGAGCACAATTCCTAAGCAACCTGAGAACAGCGTAGTATCGAAGAGATGCTCTCACAAGCTTCACACAAACACAGATTTAGCCACTGAGAAGAAGTCGGAGCTCGTCTCGTGGCTGTTTCCACCCTCCGGTTTTAATCGTCCTATATATTTTCAGAAGTTGACTTGCTTGACTTGCTGCTCTCACACGAAAAGTTTCTAAGCTCCTTGAACTCTTTCCTAATCATCGGCAATGTCGAATTGCTCATGTTGATTTCTTTATGTATGTCAACTGCTTGTTGTACTCGTCTGTCACCATCACGCAGGTGTTGTGAAATTCCAACAGCAGGAAAAACAAACCGTAAGCACACTTAACGGCGCTATTTTTTTTTTGTGTGTGTTGTTTTTTTTTCCCCTTATTTTTTTGGTCATATGAGGATTGACACCAGTGAATGCACTGCCAAGGTGCGCTCACAACTTCACTGTAAGAGCTTGTTTACAAGATGCACATCACACATAAATGTTTGTGTCTTCATATGACTTTTCATCGCTCTGGCAGGAAGTCACCTCTAACACTTAAGATGATGCTACTGTCAATTTTATAAACTGCTATAAAACCCCCAAATGCTGATTTTATTCATCGACATACTGCAGTTTTGAGTCATGTCTCTATACAGTAGCAGCACAGGCAAGAGAAGTTGGTGCGGTAGAGTTAGCTGAAAGGCAGGAAAGGTGGTAGCCAGCAGCTAGAAGAAGGGTAGACGTAAAATTCTGCAACACTGCATCAAAAACAGCAACTTATTTTTTTTTTTGCGCAGCCCCTTCTGGCTTAATTGTCGTTATTGTTTTCCCTCAGAGGTCCATATCCTCCACAATATTCTCCCTAACTAACTGCTTGAACTTGTTATCAAAGCAATTAGCGAGCCAAGAGCAGCCTGCTTTAATTTCCCTTAATCAAGGAGTATTCTGTGATAAATCATCCAGCTGGGTGCTTGGCGCTGCCGCAGCCTGCATGCTGGGCACACTCGACGAGAACCAGAAGACAAAAGGGGGGGGGGCGCATACGTCTAAATGCCTCTGAGCAGCGTTCACGTGCACAGCGAGCACGCCGCTCGTTCTCAATCCCATAACCGCGGCACGTCGATCTGCGGCGACGCGCTGAAACCTGTAAGGCTTGGGAAGATACAGAGCTGTTACACTATCCCTCTGCTATAGATTATGTAATAGATTTTCAGTTCCTCACCTTCTCTGATAAGTCGGAATAGCTCTTTCAATGTGGTTTGGCCTCGGCCGGGGATATAACTTGGAGACAAGCTAATGCATTGCCTTGATATTTTCCCAGAGCAGAGTGGTCCTCAAGTGGTCCAGCCTGAAAGAAAAAGCACCCGACCAAGGCCCAAAACACGATATTTTTTGAGATGATAAATACTAGCCATTAATTCAAAGGTGAATTCCAGTAAGCTGGTGCCATTCATCACCAGAATTTTTTCCATTTCCAGAAAATCCGTTCCCGTTAACCTTTTAGACCCTATTCTCGGGTGGTGATGGATGGGCTGCTTAATAGCAGCTCCCAGCACTCTGTAATGAGACAGAAATGAACATAGGATAAAGAGCAATGACTAAAGAGGTATATTACCTTAAAAAAGGCTAATTTTTTTTGGAAGGATCTCATAGGCTGCAAAGTCTGCTGCATAGTTTTAAGCCGCAGCACATGGGTGATGGAGGAATCAGAGAATTGAGAGAATGTGGGCGGAGTTCAATCTGAGGTGCAACAATGGAGCTCGGGTCATTTTCGTCATTAAGCTACAGTGATTTAGTATCTTTCAATGAGAAAAGACAGACCTCATCTATCTGGCTTGAGGGGTCTGCAGACTCATAAAACAAAAGTGACATCTATGGTTTATCAATCGCAGCCTCAGTGCTCCAGACATTTTAGGATTAATAAAAGGAGCTTCATTCATCTTAATTACTTTAAATGCCAAATAATTACTCAGCCTTCACATGTATCCAAAATTATACTGGAATTACTTTACTGGGTAGCAACAGAGAGAGCGAGTGTGCCAGTTGACAGGGCTCAGAGGCATAGCTGCCACCACCGATGCCTTATTGCTACTGTTCCAGATAAGATTCACGAAGCATGGCCTTTGGCTTCATACGGTGTGAGCAGCCCAGACTGCTTTAAGTGCTACTTTGTTCGCACTCCTCGGTGCAATGGTTTACTCTTCTCTATCACCCCCAAACTAATTATTGTTTTACCCTTCGACATTCCAGCAGTGTGCATTAGCGAGAGTACAAGGGCAAGGACAAAGGCGGGTCACTCACGGCCACAAATGTGAAATTGAATTCTCAGATTGCTCAGAAATTAGTTTAGAAGTAAATGTAGAAGCAGAGAAAAGCGGGAGATAGAAGTTTCCAGGCAACTACATCCTTATGACATTCTTATGACGAGCTGCAATGCCTTCCACGCTTCTGAGGTGCACTGCTGTTGTTAAACTAAACTGGGGTGAAATGGCGGCTCATCTCCTTATTTTGCAAGCCACGAGCAAAAGGTAGGAGCTCAGCAGGTGAAGTAACGGAGAGTCAAACTAAGAGCGAGATCAAGACATGTCCCTCCACACATAAGAGCCGAGTTGTGATCCAGGCTCTTAGTGGGAAGCAAAGAGAGAGCGAGGCAGAGAGATAAATAAGAAAATTAAAGATTCAGAGCAGGTAGTAGAAAATGTGGAAGATTCTTTTGAAATCCAGGCATGCAGCAGGA
This sequence comes from Terapon puta, assembly GCA_028564955.1. Lineage (NCBI taxonomy): Eukaryota > Metazoa > Chordata > Actinopteri > Centrarchiformes > Terapontidae > Terapon > Terapon puta. The sequence continues at coordinate 8,414,041 of JAOXYL010000052.1, forward strand.
CTGTGCAGTCGTTCTGTAAGTAGGTTGACTGCTTAAACACTCGTCATAAAAATGACTTTTACAGCTCTCGTTGACAACCAAATGGGACGAGCTTGGTTCGACGTGGATTAACGTGCATTCGATCATGAGTGTGCCGTTTGAAAGAATAGGCTGCATTTAAGGAAGGAAGAAAAAAAAAAACAAAAAACAAAAAAACAAAGAGGCATTTATGTGGCACACATGGCACACATCCACTATACCCATCGCGCAGAGAGGCTCTGCCTTGGCAAACCGGCGGAAATTATATTTCTCCTTGCAAATACGTGATGCTGCAGTTTCAAGGACAGATCAGCAGCAGTCTGCCTTTGTTCATTTTCTGCCAAGAAACTTGAGTCTCTTTGTCTGTGAATGTCTTTTCAAATGACCATGAGCATATGTCCTTTCATCATTCTGAACACAGGCTTGTACATGGGCATTTTGTAAAGCGTATACCATTTGCTCTTTCCATGAGACACCGACTTACTGTAGCTGGAAACTGGAAGGTGTTTTTTTTTTTCCCCTTTATGTTTTTTTTTTATTATTTTCAGCAACAAAACTGTTACATAAAGTGTGCCTGAAAACCAACACAGAGTATGATGAGAGAAACACTGTTATTATACAATCAATTGTATTAGTTTTTGGGCCACCAAGGGTCTGTTCACGAGGGACCGGATCATTTCTATGACAAATTAGAACTTTTAAAATGAAGAGCATCTTTGATTGTATATGACTTCATGCTCGCACAGGTTCATCCTAAGCTGTACAAGAAATAAAAGGGTCCAAATTTTAAAAAGCTAAACAACCCTTGGTGTTCCCCATGTTGTTCATATGTAAATATCCTCAAACGTATAATGTGTATTCTGAAATCTGAGGTGGAGTAAAAAAAAAAAAAAGACTTAAGAAATAAGAAAATGTGTATCATTCATCGAGGCAAAAACTATTTTGTTAAATAGACTTGAAAAGAAGTGTTATTCGGCAAAAGCGAGTGTGGGTTTCTTTTTTTATGTGCCCCCCCCTCCCTTTCTGTTCACTCAATATTATACTGATGTTTCTGGACACAGAATCGCGTGAAATGATGTGAGAAAACACAGTGAACAGCTATTGATAAAAAGGTGAAACTCTTTCCTGCTAAAAGCACAGCATTCCTTTACACCGGAATACGGTGACTATAGAAAGGTGAGGTGAAATTCAATTGAACTGGAGAGGATAAATCTCCTTGAATTTAGCCACATTTTCAATGTACTGTACGAGAAGCAACGATCAATTCAAAACCAAGTAACCTTCCTATAAGCGGAACATTTTACAATAAATAAAAAAGAACTTTTTTTTTTTTGGCTCCAGACTGCGTGAGGGGGAAAATAAGAAGGTACCAGTGCTTAATGGTTTTGTAATGCTCAGTGAGTTCAAGGGCATTACTCACAGGTTCATTCCTCCCATTCTATTTCATTACAAGTCAGTCTGGGCTTCTATCTCGTCCACACCACTAATTGCCTTCTCCCACCTCCCACTGTGGACAAGAAAAGGGAAGCAATTTTATGCAGCACATGGCAATCAATAGCAATTAGGTGCATCCCTGACTAATCCCACTGAAAATGGCATCTTGGGAGATGGCCAGTAGAAGACCTCTTAAAGCCCACATACCTTCAGTCCAGCATTGGCGGTGGGTGACGTATACACACACAGACGCACGCACACACACACCTTCTGGACACAAAAGGTGGACACTGCAAGTGCCAGCGCTGTGACGGGACAATTAATTGCTTTGTTTTTCCTTTTCTACACTTTCTATTGGATCTCCATCGATCGTTTTAGGGCACCCACTCCCTCCATTTGTATCACGCAGGCATTTTCAATTAGATAATTATGCCTTCCTGGTAAAACTCATGCAGATTATAGAATGCAATTCCACTCTAAAACCACTCAGTAGATCTTGAGGCAGAGGATTAATTGGCTCTTGTCATGTGTGGGTCACACTTAGGTCAAACTCCAGGTGAACAACAGATATGAAACAGGTAAGATTGCATAAACGTGTCAACAGAGATGGGTTGGTGATGGGCAAACAGCGATGCATTTGTGGTACCAGGGGTTGTTCGGAAATTGCGATAATTTAGGCATTTATCTACATTAAAAGTAGAGCAGAACCTAGATGGAGCTCGAAGTAAAGTTGTCCCAAGGAGTAAGTTTAGGTGGTTCTGAGAAGGATCCCCTCCATCTGGCGGTTTCTCCACTCGTGTCCAACTGGGAGGAGACTCCGGGGCAGACCAAGAAAAAAACTGGTATTATATATTCTGTCTGGACTTGGAACACATTGTGGCTTTCCAGGAAAAAGCTTGAGGATGAAGCATGGGTGAGAGATATTTGGGCTAGCTATCTTCTTTCTAGCCCGCTTCAACAGGAACCTAGACCCAAAAGTACTTCACCATCCAATAAACACTTCTGAAGAAGCATACCGGCACTTTAAGTTGGGAATGGGCCAACCAAATAATGATTTTTATTAAAAGAAAATCCCATGATGGTTTCATTGTTTGATTTGAGCAACTTTTAGAAGAGTCAAAGAGGTAACAACATCTTAGAGGAAAAAAAAACAAACATTGGCTTACGCTGTGCAGTATTTGTAGGAGACATTATCACACATTTAGCCTCCCAAAACAAAAAGCAACACGCCGTGCAGATTACCACTTTAGACTGAGAGCCACAATACATTATTGTGTCAGTGTTGTTTCAGTGATTTGTGTCAATATAATCACCTTACATCATAAAAAAGGAAGGAAAAAGTGATATCCCAGTGCTGATTAGTGAATGTGTGAGAAAATGTTCAGAGCACCGTTTAAGAGTCCGGCACAGGGAGGAGGCGGAAGGCCGTGATGCAGCTGACGAGCCAGGTGGAGGGAGCGGACCACACCTTACCTCTCCTCACCACGGCCGGCTTGTGAGGGCCCCGGGGGTCAAAGATGATGTACTGGGTGCAGAGGGCCTGGTCGGAGCCCGGCAGCGCGTGGTATGCGGCGGCGCTCAGCGTCTGCGTCACGTCGCTGTCGGGCTTGGGCTGCCGGCTCAGGAGCTGGCCGCCTCCCTCCCGGATCAGCTTGGTGAGCTCGTCTTTGGGAGGCGCCGCGAAGGAGCCGAGGAGGAAGAAGAAGCAGCCGTCGAAGAGCGGCGGGAGCTGCAAAGGGCGATTAAGGGGGAGAGAAATAAAAATAAATAAAAGAGCAAGAATTAGCAAACTTCTAATCCTTCCTTGTGCATTAAAGCTTTGGTCGTGAAGAGAAAAAGACTTGTTATCTAGTATCTGCTTCCACTGAAACATGTAGAGACTCTGTGCCAGCGTCAGGATGAAGCCTCAATCCTTGTGACACCGGTGGCAGACGGATTAAAGTCTCCTCTTTTGTTTATGATGAAGTTAAACACTGAATAATTTCTTTGCCAATAAATCTAGGCTTTCATATTACCAAGTGTCTGTGCGGTTGCTTTGTATTTACTTCTCTGCGGCAGAGCCAGGAGACGTTTTTATCAGCACTGTTCTCCAGACAAACTCTGAACCACTTAGTGTTGCTGTTTAAAGCGGCGGTGAATTAGGCCACTGGAGACTGTTCTATTCACGGCATCAGTGAACTCGACTGTTTTTGGGGTGTAAACTGGCACTCTCGAGAGTCTCTAGTAAGAACGCGCTTTAACTACACTTTGGTTGGATTTCAATTTGGCTTTTGTGTCTGTGTCCTTAATTTATGATTGCGATTGATGAGGTTCCTTTTTTCTTGCATTTAATTTGCACAAGAGGAATGAAGACAGACAACAGGAGAAACCAACATGTTACATTTTTGAAAGAACATGTTGATTCCCTTCAGGGTCTGAAAAGGTTCATCGCTACAAAAGATTCTAGTCGCCTCCTCAAAGTTCAAAGTGCTTCTGTGTTATCTTTTAACAAATAAAAAGGTAATTGCTTACAACATATTTACACAAAAAATGCCCCTAAGAAGTATGCACTAACCTTGGACTTCATATTTCACAGGTTTACCCGATTTAATTAAAATGTTTGACATTAATCAACAGAAAAAGAAATGTGATCAAGTCTCTACCGATTTATCTAAACAAGGTACACTAAGTTTAAATACATTATTGAGAGCATAGCTTTTCACCCCCTCCAGGTCAATGTTTAGCAGAAAGCGGTGTGTTCAAATAGGTGCACATCAGGTTTTTGCCCTCTAGACAGTGCAGTTTGTATCCGTTCCTCTCTGCGAAATGGCATAAGCTCTGTCAAGTTCCACAGCAACTGGTAAGCGAGCGTCAGTTTTTAAAAGCTCGTTTTGGACTGAGATCATGACTCTGACTTGGCCGCAGCAGGGCATTAACGTTGTTGTTGTTGTTTTTGAAGCCACTCCTGTGCTGCTTTGGCTTCTGCTGTGTTTTCTGGAAAATAAATCGCTCTCCCAAATCGCAGTTCTCTCACGGACTGCATTGAGTTTGCCTCCAGGTTTTGAGGTTTGCTTTTTTTTCCTAGTGTTTTGCTGCATTCACTTTACTTTCAAACCTTACAGGGCCTGCTGCAATGAAGCATCCCCAAAACACCATCCTGATAACACCAGGCTAAGGTGGGGAAGGTGTGTTTCTGATGATCTATGGTGTTTGGATTACACTGAACTAACCTCAGATATTGTCAAAAATCCTGCCTTCCCTAATTGCCATGTTTCTGTGCATTTCTGCAGGTGTATGTGTCTGTCTATTGAAGATCACAGCTGCAAAATCAGGGGTGAATAATGATCTTTTAAATTATTTCTTCAATCATTTGCAGGGGTGCTGGAACCCATCCCAGCTGTCACAGGGACGAGAGGCCGGATACACCCTGGACTCAGTCACCAGACAATGACAGGGCTGACATAGAATAAGCGCTATAGAAAATGGATAGATTTCTATAATTCTTTAATCAAAATCCACTGGTAGACATTTTGTTTCTTACGGTTATTGTCAAAAAGTCCAATTACACTGTGATTCACAGTTTCAAAAAACCTGAAAACAGTCCAAGGGAGTACTTTTAATGGCACTCTGTGCTGCTGAACAATAAACCATGTGCCTCTGCCTGGAAAAACAAATTGCTCCCAAGGACAGAATGTCTAGACAATCTATACTCATCTATTTCATGCGTTTGCTTGCACGCCTCTCATTTACCAAGCTACATCTGTTGATGCGACTGCGCTGGGGGCCTTCTCCCGCTTCGTGCTCCGTTTCGGGCATCCACTCGCCTGCCTGCAGACATGCCTCCACCCCTGGCATCAAAGAGACAGAGAAAACATTAAAGCTACAGCTAATTATGTTGACTTGAAAGAGTGTGACAAGGCAATTGCGAACGGAGGGTGACAAAGCTCATGTCTGTTTTATCACAACGAGCTGGAAGATTTCAAGTATTGGCAAAGCTGCAGTTGTTGACAGAGAAAGATGCCCACAGCGTGATGGAGTTAATGATGCAACCCTCGTTTTAAGTATCTCGAGCTTAAGCAGGATTCGAGCATCATCTCTTTCTTTCCGACTCTTGAGGTTTCACAGAGTCAAATTGTGACTGTGTGACAGCCAGCGTTGTGGCAATTTTTTTTGAGTTGGAAAAGAATCTTTTGTTCTAAGTCCTTAAGAAAAGCGTCTCGAAAGACAGAAAAGTTTCATAAAGAAGTATAGACAGATATGCAAGGGAAAAAAAGTCACACATTTTAATGACCCCTCACTGTCACCGATGAAAAAAGCTTCTGAACACGATGCAGATCACAGAGCTGCTGTTCTGCGTAAGCGTTCTGTTTCTGAGTATCACACGTTATGGGGGTATACTGCAAAAAAATCCAAAATCGCAATTTAAGAGGCGCACATCTAAATATATTGAAACTTTATCTGATTGAAAACGCTGCAGTGTGCTATAAAAAAGTGTGTCAAACAGACCTGAGAATAAGGGAAGGCTTGAATAATGTTTTGAAGGCTTGAACGTGCAGATTTCTTGCTTCACTTTCAACCATGAGATCCACTCCTGCAGACCTAACACATATCTGCAAATAGTCTGCGTTGGGCCACGCCCACACAATTTAAGTGAATCATTTCATCTTTATTTCCTGTTTAGTGTTCTACACAGTTGACATTAACAGATTAGGGTAAATGTGTGTGTGTACACCTTGTCACAACACAGAGCTCTGTTGTGAAACAGCAAAGTACACACATATAGCACACACACACAAAGTATCTAGAACATGGGGTGGAGTGTAATTACATTTCTTCATCCCCCTTAATTACGGCTTTCATTTAAGGGGACCCTGCCAGAAACTTGTGCAGGGAAAGGGGGGAGAGATAGTGGGGTTAATTGCTCCGGACGATGGCGCTTAGTGCTGAGGAGTCATTAGCATAGCTGCTAATTATGTTCACGAAGACTGAATGCAGAAAACATCTCAAACACTTTCCTTCCTGAGTCACTGAATGAACAGCCAGATGAACCCACTTCCTTGATTAACCATGAGACCAACTGGGACCGCAATCTCATTAGAGAGACTCGACGGATGTGAAATTCTGTGGGCCAATGCAGACACTTCAGGATCAAGATGGGGAACAATAGCCCATTCTTTATCGATTGGCTAAAAAACAACAAAAAAAAAGAAAACACAACCGCTGCCATGCAAGGGGACAAATAATTAAAGAGGCATTGAGGTGTTCGCAGGTGGCACCGCAGTGAGACAGCTGCCTGCAGCCGAGTCCCAGTTCCAATCCCTGATAGAGATGCCTGCGGCGGCGACGTGCGTCCAGCGGGGGCACGTTCCCGAGTGAAGCATCGAGCTGGCAGACGAAAAGGAGGAGGTCATGTGTGCCGGGAGGGAGTGCATGGGTGCACACGACCTCCCTGAACCAACAGTGGGAATAGCAGTGACAAGAAGCAAAGCGCAGGGAAATTAACCATTACAAATTGGGAAATAAAGGGAAGAGATTTTCTCCTTCCTTTCTTTCCTTTATTTCCCAGAAAGGAAGTTTTGAACATTTTTCCAACAGTGACATGAGAAGATCTTGCACTTCATGTCTGTGCATTCAGTGCAGAGCTGCAGTCTGGATTTGGTTAGCTTAGTTTAGCCTAAAGGACTGGAGATAAGGAATAAAACCAACACCGCTGAAGCCACCTTATTTTTAGCATGTTTGTTTAACCTAGAGAGGAACTGAAATGTCAGTTGTTTCCTCTCTGCAGCATCACCAGCTGTTGTGTGGGTGCAGCAGTTGCAGATGGCAGGAACAAGTTTTGGTTTCTGTACAAAAACCTGGCAATTATGGTTTAATAATAGCTTCCCCTGAGGGTGTCTTTTTTTTACATTTCTGTTGATGTTCAAGTTACACAAATTACATGCACTGTTTCAATTAGTGCATTTTCGATGTATTGGTTTGTTTCCCCCTGCCTTCAATCTTTATGGTAAGATAAGCCAAGTCCTGACTCCACCTTGGACATTGGGATTGATATCAGTCTTCAGATCTCACTTATGGAAATAAAGCAAATAGTCATTAATAATGTATTAACTAAAATGTTGAATTATTTATTTAAGTGATCAGTGTGTGATGGCCAAAAGGATTTAAATCATTGTTTGATCTCCAGTGAAAGCTTTTAGCCCTGTTTCGTAGGATGAATTTGATTTTAGTATTGGGTTTTAAAAAAAAACAAACAAAAACAGACACTGCCCTTCACAATGAAACTTGACCAATGAAGAGCCAAACTCAGCGGTGGTGCACAAAAGGCAGGTGACACTGAGAACCCAGCAGCTGGTGCAAGCGTGCACACAAAAACAAGGACAGAGACAGATAAGATGCCACAGTGATTGTCATGAGGGAGACAAGCTGTGTCAAGTGCTCAGCCTGCGTGGAGAAAAGTGAAGGAGAGGGGATGAAACCGGTCCAGACACACAGAATCTTACACAGTGACACACACCTAAACACACAATTCAAACCTGAAATGGCTTACTGGCAGGGACAGAGACAAGTGTGCA
>JAOXYL010000052.1:8432008-8442119 GCA_028564955.1 Terapon puta
ATTTCAATCTTTGTTAGGGATGTTTTAGATGGAATATGCAGTTCATCTTTGGGGTATTTTGAATATGTGAGCTGCTCGGATGTCCTTATAACTGCCAATCAGATATTAAAGCTTAATCACGCTTCATTAGTTTTATGGAATTCAAATCACACAGAGAACATGTTCTGAGGAGAACACTTGAATATTTTCCTGACCTGCTTCTCTACCATTTTAAAATTAACATGAAAGAGGGATATAGCTTAATAATAAAAGTGAATGTTTTAGTGGTTACATATTCAACCTGAAGCTGAAGGTAATCTGACAAAAAAAGAACTTCATATCTTTTTTTATTCAGGGCTGAGATTAAGATCAGCTGCATCATCTGCACTGCATTTAAATACAGCTGAGATGAAGTGTGGGGCTGAAAATGTTATTGAGAAGTGAGGTATTTTTCTAAATCAGGAATCCAAGCAGCACACAGAACACGCTGACTGTGGTCCGTGAAGTCCTACACCAATAAAAGCTTAATAACATTATTATCTGCAACATGAATCAGCAGTGGCAAAGATGAATATGCAGCTATAATGCACAGATTTGATTGGTCTAAAAACATGCCTCTCCCCATGTCCAGGCCATACAAATTCAGAGCTTGGTTTTGTTTGCTTGGATTTTCCTAGCTTAATCATCCTTAGCAGACAATCCTTCATCAGCTGAGCAATAACCCACATCAGGTAAAACGGTGCCGAGTACAAGACTAAAAAAAACCCCACAAGCATCAGGGATGACTGGATGATTGTAGCATGTCAAGTCAGACGACTCCCAGCCTTCTCCGATGCACACAAGTCTGTCAAATACAAATTTGTCATGCACTGATGTTATTGGTAGCAATTTGAAAGATCAGCTGCAGACTGTCACAACTCAAATTTGAGTGAAGCACCTTGACAGTGAGTAGCCACGTGGAGAGCTGCAATAAGATAGCAGCAAACACTATCCTGCTCAATCTCAAGGAGGAAAAAAAGGCTTCAGGCGGCACGGATTTGACACTCTGTCATGAGCAGGATACTTTGATTGTTAAGAGAGTGCAGGCCTACATATTTTCGGGAAAGCAAGCGTGCATAAAAATAATGGCAGTACTCACAGAGTAACTGACTCACTGAGGATTAAAAGCCTTGTTTTCCAGCATGGCACACTTAAACTTTACTGGCTAATGTGAAGTCAGCCATGCTCCACAATGTCATGAACTGTACAGATGGTCCAATTTTGTTTTTAAATTTGCTGTTGGTTGCAGTCTCAGGCTTAATACAACAAAAGACAGCACTAACAGCCCCTCTCATGGCACAAACAGGTGTTAATTTGCAGAGCATGTCACAGAAACAGCTATTTTGACAGGAAAACTAAGCCTGCATGCATATTCATTACAGCAACATGACGGACGGTGAGCCTGCTTGTTGGTTAATTGGAGTTGACAATACAATTAATAGTAAATGTCAAGATGTTAATGTTGGCCAGTGGAAAATAAAAGCTGCAGTGAACACGGATATGTTTTGCCATCATAGTCTGACAAACCACAGAGTAACTATGTGTAATGGAAGTGCAAAAAAAAAAAAAAAACTTTTATTCTTGACAAGAAACTTCACAAAGCCCCAGTGATGTAGAAAACTGGTGTCATTTAACAATAGCGGTTTTGTTGATGTACCATTTTGTCACTGGGAGTTTTTACACACAACAACTAAAGATTTCAAGTGCACCATTCTGTGCGTGAGTCTTACCAGAGGTGTCCACCCAGCATTATCCTTCAGGTTGGGGTCAGCCCCTTGGTCCAGCAGTTCCTTGACAGCCTCTACGTCTCCCTGCAGGACCCAGAGAGCACAACAAACCTGAGGTCAAGACTGAAGGCCGGTAAATGCAACCCTTCAAACACAGCAGCTGATCCCAGTGTACCAAAGCCCCGCTGTTTATCAATCACACTCCACAGTGGGCCATTGATTACCTTGTCAGGGATCCAGAGGGGGATTACGGCTATGTTTACAAGGATTACTGCAAGACGGTTTATTCTCAACAGAGCGGAACATAACTGTCTGATCATCTGAAGACTGATGTGTTCAACTGAGGGAGGGGGAAAAAATCCCACTGGAAGAAATACATTTTAACCAGCGTTTTTTTTTTTAAATAATACGATGAACATTAAAGGGGCAAGTTTGCATCCCGCAGTGTTGTCTTAAAAGACATGTAGATTTTTCAGTGAAAGACAGAGGGAGTAGCTATTTCAAGGACAAAATAATTTTATCTTCAGACTCAAATACTTACTTTATATAGGGCGTAGTTAAAAACACTGATGTATCTGAAGTGCTTAATTGAGGGAGCATGTGCATTTTGCATTTTTGTTTTAAATGCTGTTGCTCTTTTGCAGAGATTCTTTAGAATTTGCATTTGCAAAAGAAAATGGAGTGAAGTGAATTATATGAATTATTCAGAAATCTCTCAACCTTTATGGCAGCTAGATGCAGTGGGGTCTCTCCCTTGTGGTTCCTCTTCATAAATGCGGGGCTTCCCGATGTGAGCCGTCCAGGAGATGCACCTTGAGCACAGGGAGATTTTCTACCAACAGAGGGGCTTCCTCCTTGGTCCTTTCTTGAGTTTTTGGCGCTCTCATCACACCTGGGGTGGGCTGAAGACGGAGGGTTGAGGACTGCTGGAGACATGAGTGATTTTCTCCTCCTGCCTGGGGAAGCCCGGGGCCTTTTTGGCGTGCTCTCCATTGCGGCAACCTTCTCCTCCAGCTCCACTCTGGATCTCTTTGAGGTGTGCTTTGAGGGGGAAACATTGTCCTGTTTTTCAGGATTTTCGGTCGAGTGGGGGTCACGCCGTGTGGCGCTGTCCGACATGCTCTGCTCGGGCTGGGATTGGTCATGCATTACAGCCACTGTGCCTCCTGAGAGACTCTCCCTTGCAGTGCTCCTGCCAGGGCTGAGTTCATTAACACTCCCCTGTGGCACTTCGGGCTGAAGCTCGTCAGACGTGACAGCAGGGCTTAGGAAGGAAACCCTTTTACTGGACCTCCTTGCCCCCTCTGCACAGGGCTGCTCCTTCTCCTCTAAGGCATCTCCCTCTTCAGTGATTCCCCATCGCTGGTTTATAGCCTCCAGCCTGCTCTTCTTCATCCTCTGATTGGTCTGTTTTCGTGTGGTCCTGGTGGCCCCTTGCTCCGGCACCTTCCTGCAGGGGACGTTTTTCTTAGCTGACTTCTTCCTCACATTTCGGTTTCCATTTTTGCCTTTTTGAGAGCGAGGAGAGCCAGAGTCTTGGGAGGACGAGGTGAAATTGAAGACTGACAGGTCCTGTTGCTGAGCAGTAACGGTGGCAGGCTCCACGGCGGCTGTTGTTTCTCCAGGAGACCTGCTCTTTGACACAATGACCTCTGAAGGTTTCTCCACCGCGCAGCGCACCTTGCGGCTGCGGGGGCTGAACCAGATCTTGAAATTTTTCTTGTGTTTAAAAACAGGGCTCCCGGGTTGTGTTTGAAGCTCGGTTAGAGATGAGTCTGCGATGAGGTGTGAAAGAAATAACAAAAAAAGAAACACATTCAATAAAACAAAATGTTCTTCGCCAGCATGTACTCACACACATTTACGACACTTTAGTATTATGCATTGCCAGCTAATAATAGCGACATCTGACAGAAGAACCTAATCAGCTTTCATCCTTAGCCATTTCTGTGTACATTCAGACAGCTCAACAACCCGCAGATTTGTTCACATTTTAACTACAGGGCTGAGAAAGTTGCCCTGTACTTCTTTGTCAAAGCTTAGATCTACTGACAAACTAAACACTACCATGGTTAATTGCATTGCATAATTACTGTCATTACCGAGATGCTGGATCGGCGATAAAGATAATAAACCCCAGGAACAAGCCACTAATACTGTCATTCACAGATTAGATTGGCGGAGGAAAATGTTAAATGTTTCAGTCAACAACTGACAGAAGGGGGTGTGGGGAGATGAGCGTGGGGGGAAAGATAATGAATAAGACACACAGATTTGAGAAGATAACTTGTTAATTATGCTTTCAAGATGCTATATAATGGCTACTATCAACCTGGTCGTTCTGTGGGATTGAGTAGGGACTCCAAGCCGCAGAAGAGCTGCACGATGCTGCTGAGCTGCCTGTTGATTTGGATGTCCTTCACCCACGCAGGACTGTGGCACACCACGCAGCCATCTCCTGCCTGGGGGCCGGCGCAGGACCTGAGCAATAAATATGTTTTGGATTAGGAGGCCACTTTATAGTTCGGTGAGAAGAAATACAATGAGCTTATTGATTTACCTTTTAAGGCCATTCAGTCATGAAGAGAAGGAATAAATTGAGGCTATAGTTTATGCCGATGGGGACATTAGTTGCCTTTAAGACTTTGGGAACTGTAAACTATGCACTGGCAAGAAACAAGGGCATTGCCATGGATGTGCAGTATTTCACCTGCACAAGAAATAAGCCTCATAAGAAAGAAAACACTACAATTGTCCTAGATAATTGACATGTATGAAAATAAGAGTAATTGAAACATATTTTCCATTAGACTCATGTACGCAATACTTGGAACAATAGTGCTGTTAGTCATCACTGATTATTTGGCCTACAAAGTAACATTAGAGCTAAAACAATTACTGACTGGTTGGGGATATATACTTATAATCACTTAATTACCCGATTTTGTAATATGCGGTGAATATAATCCTGCTGAACTACACCACTCGTAAGGACTGAGAGGTAGAAGTGAGACGTGTATCCCTGTGGACATTCTGATCCGTGGAAGCAAGAAGAGTATGTTAAATACATAAAAGCTATTAAAGTGAACCAGCATGCCCAATACCAGACTGCTGGCAGGAGAGCACATACATGGTGTTCAGCCATAATTAACTATATATCAGATGCAGCTGTGTTTGACAAATAAAAATGTCGACCGTGAGGCAGGTCTGCTGTTTGGGAGCATGTCAGAGCAAAAACACATTTCAGTGAGATGACATTACCTGCACAGCATATGCTCGCACATTCCTAGACACACAGGCTCCTCCATTAACTTCGAGCTGGAAAAAGACAAGAAAAAACATTAAGGCTCGCCCCCACAGGCAGAACAGGCAAGATAAACTCCACGACTCTGAATAAAGGTGCACCCAAGGAGTGTGTGCGAAGTCCACTGTTGTTCACCTTTGTGTAATAACAGCTAGACTGAAAAGTAGCCACACATGGGCATCCTTTTTATGTGGAGATTTTTTTCAGTCTTAAAATAGAGGTACATTTGCCATTAATTGATGACGGCAAGGGATCAGCATCATTAGAATTCATTCATGAATGACTGTGGCAAACACCACAACAACAACCAGCAAGGCTTAGGAGTTTCTTAGGTGAACAAGCTTCAGAGAGGACTTCATCTGAAAGGTCATCACCGCCTCCTAAAACAAAAAAAGCCTAGTAGTGTCTCCATCGCTTGCGGAGACTGAACCTGTCCACCCACTGCAGCTGCACTACAGTCTGATTCGGTATTAGCTTCACTCAAATGCCCTTCAGCGGCCTTACTTTACCTGGAAAACATTCACATCCGCAACCGATGTGCAGCTTCTGTACAACAGGCCAGCTTGTCCATCCTCAGGCTCCTCCAGCTGCTGTGTGATGTTTGTGGTGTGTGTGCTCTCAAATGCTGCCTACTTTGGCGTGGGCAAACCATATTGTCCTATTTATCTGTGATGTATAATTTCGTTTACCACACTGTCATATGTCTTTTGTACTGCTGGGTAGTCGTGCTCTTATCAGGGTGGTTGTCACTGTTATTGTTCCACAGTGGATGCACAAATAACTCAGACAGATAGACAGACTGGACTCAGTCTAAGTCCACAACCAAAGAGACAGCACCAGACTAGTTTGATTTAAACCTTAAAACTGCTAATTTGTTCATGTTTTCTCGCAAAGCCTCCATGAATTAGGTTTCAGACGAGCTCATGTGTTTTAGCAAGACGACACTGATAGTGAGTGACCAGACTGTGACGTCATTGTGCGACACAGTGGAGCTAATCCTGTCCATTAATTGCTATCAGGTGTTTAAGTTAGTTAGCCGTTCACGCTTGACTTTGGCTCAAACTGTCCCTATTTCGGTCAGACAAAGAGCGAGTAGATAGTCCTGGTTGTAAAGTTTATTTCAGCGTTAACGTTACGAAACAAAGCACAAATCGCCCCCTAGACTGTATATAACGATACGTTATATATATAGTTGGTATATAAAGGCATGTAGCCTGTATACAGATATGCAGTCTGTGTGTGAGGATATAAAGCTCGCATATAAAGCCATAAAGATTGTGTGTAAGGAGTACTGTCTGTCGGTTCGTCCCTAAACATGAGCTAGCCCACCTCCTCTGCGGTAACATAAACTTTCATTTACCATTTGGAGCAGAGCAACAGCTGTCGAAACTTCGCCACCGCCTCCTTTGTATTTCTCCAGCCATCATTCTGCGTGGGAACCTCGGTGTCCATCTTCAGAAGAGGGGTTTTATCTTTTGCTGGTCCTCCTTGTGTAACTTCGCTCATAAGTTACGGCTCTGAAACTCACTTCCTCCGCTGCTCGCATCTCCCGCCAAATATTTACGGAAGTAACTTACGACTGTTGTCATGACCACGGCGATGACGTCTTCCGGGCCACGCCCCCTCAAGCAAAGCAGAGCTTTCTCTGCAAACAATTAAAAATACTTATTTATTGCACTGAAGAGGTGTAAGCTTTAATTCTGAGCACAAACAAGCACTTCAACTTCAGATCGAAGATTATGATGGAGAACATTTATTTATTTAGCTTATTTTGAGTTCTTTTCAGCTCTTCAACTCTTTCAGGGCCATTTAGTTTATAAATCTCTAAAGGATCTATTTAAGATTGATGTTTGCGGCAGTTTATTTGCACAGAACAGCTGGCCTGATAAATATGTGAAAAATGACTGAATGCACTGTAAACAAAGATGCATTTCTGTACATAAAAAATAGCTTGAATAGCTGTGGGCTCCATCCCTCCGGCTCTCTCCGCCTCACAGCTTTGTGTGATCAGCCCACCACGCTCTCTTCATCAGGACACTAATGCATGATAAGCTCCCGCGCTCAAACTGTGGAAACATCATAAGAAATCAGCTGGAGTTTTACCGGTTTAGCTTCTGAAATGGCAGCGAAATCAAAGGTCCCGAATGTTATCCGATGCTCGAGCACGAGAGAAGCTTGTACAACAGGCAAATAAATGAACAGCAGCTGCAT
The DNA here is from genome assembly GCA_028564955.1 of Terapon puta. Classification (NCBI taxonomy): domain Eukaryota; kingdom Metazoa; phylum Chordata; class Actinopteri; order Centrarchiformes; family Terapontidae; genus Terapon; species Terapon puta. The sequence continues at coordinate 8,439,269 of JAOXYL010000052.1, forward strand.
TTGAAAAATAGTTTTATTAGAATATTAAAAATAGGCTCGATACATTCAAGGCAATTTGGAACAGGTCCATAAGCAGGAAAGAGTCCATTAAATATTCAGTACATTCATTCTAAAAGTTAGGTATGCCCTCAGAGGAACTGCTAATGAGTAGGAAAAAGTGCATATTGAGTTTTTTCTGGATGTGAATATTTTCTTTTGTCAAATTTCATCCAGTAGGCATAATTACATATCCCTGAAATTAAAAAAGAATTACCTCTTTAGACATCTAAGTTCTTAAGATGATGTAAAATTTTGCCAACATTAAGGGCAAATAATGTGATTCTAAAGAGAAAATACAGTGTTTTTGATTCGATATGGTCTATCATAACAGTAAACAGTGCCCCACCCAAAGAAAGAAATTAATATAGCCTAGACAATTAATTTTATTGCTCATAAATAACAATAATTGACAGTAAACAGGTATGGTAGGAAAAAAAAGTCAATAAACCTCATTCTTTTTTTTATCTGTGCATGTTTGCAATTGTGCATGTGCTCTTTTGCTTACCGTCAACAGTTTCATTAGGTACGTGTACGTTACCCTCAATGCAGAATGATCAGTCAAGACACAATTAGTCAGAATTTTTAAACAAGAATGCATTTTTCACGTGCATATTAAAGGGCAGGTTTACTATAAACAGCTGCTGTGCTTCATTTCACAGTAGACAAAATGGCAAAGAAGAGGTGGCAGTCCGCTCTACGTTTCTACGGCCTTAATGGAGCCCAGGCTGTCACATGCGTACTCGTTGTCAATCGGCACGGTCTCCATGCCGACCTTTCCCATGGCAAAGTTGATGAAGACCTGTGAATGTTCAGCAGTAATTTAAGAGCGGTGTCGATACGAAAGACAATTGTTTTTTTTTTCTATGGACTGTAATTTAGGTTAATCTGCTGGTCAGCTTCGATCCTCAGTCCCCCCTCTCTTTATCCGTCCTGTGGTATCTTCCAATCCCCGGGCCCCAGAAGGGCAGAGCGGTTGAAGAATATCAGCACTGGCTGCATATAAAGCTTGTGGATTCTCTCCCTAACTCATATTCCATTTATTTTCCCTCAGGCATACCCTCTGTCAGTTTCCCTCTGCCTCTTTTAAACTTTCCTCAACTCACTCTTTCACTCCCACTCAGCTTTCTTATGTCCCCGCCTCCCCTGCCACCCTCTCTCTCCTCCTCTCATCTCCTGTCCCTTTTTTCTGTCCCTCACTGCCATCTACCCACCCCGACAAAACCTCACGCTAGTTCTCCCTCTCCCTCTGTCTACATCCTGTCTCCTTTTTACTCACCTCATCCAGTGTGGTCTGGCTCACAGAGAAGTGTTTGATCTGCAGAGCATTCTTGTTGGACTCCAGCTGGTCGAAGATGTCGGCCACGCCTCCCGGAGCAACCGGTACGTGGTACTCCACCATAGTGGAGTGCTGGTCCTTTGGTAAATAATAGAGAACCAGAGGGTTAGATATTCTGAAATATGCTTCCTATGGAACCAAAGTTCTGGAAAATACAATGAAATGCTGTTTAGGCCAAACAGAGCACACTTAACAGCACTGATATCAATAAAATGAACTTCCCAGCTTGCTTAATACAGCAACACTAAAATTATATATATATTGCATATACATTTCAACTAATTTCATTTTAGTTAAGAACGTGGTGCAATTTTAATGAAATAAGTGCCCACATAGGTGGTCATGTATTAATGTCAGTAAGATATTTCATTCAATATGGATTCTATAAAGTTGCACAAATCAATATCATTATTCATTAGCAATGGATCAAATCACTACGTGTTATGTGAAAAGGGTAGAATGGTCACTAAACTCTTCTAAACTTGCATGTTTCAGCACTTTGTTTTGGCTTTACAGGAACCTATCTTTGCTGTTTTGCTTCACTCTTGCCACCATCATCAACTTTCTTTCTGGTCGTTTTCATTGAAAATGTCTGATAAATTCCACTCTTTGCAGCCTGCCCAACACCAAAATAACCTAGTACAAAAACAGCGAGTAGCTTGTAAACATGGTGGAGCGCCTATCTGTTCAAGAGTCAGATACAGGGCTGAAGGAGGAGTGATTATTGGACTCTCATTCGCCAGGAGGACTGATACACAACTCCAAATTAGTGCCAATTCTACTATTTGCTAACAAGCTCACCTTAAGAATTTTATAAAGTGATAACATCAGCTTGCTCCACCACCCCCGTGTGGGGAAAAAAAAAGAATTGGATATCAACAATCATCATACATACGACTACTTGACCAAACCTACTGCAATGTATCCTGAGCGTCTCCACCAAGCACTCTTAACTGCTTCGGAGAGACGGCAAAGCTCACCTTGAGATAAGTGCTGGGGAATCGGCGCTGCATGAAACCAGTGATTGCCTCTGCCTCACAGGAAGCCTCGGCCAAGTACATCTTCACAGTGAACCCGCTGCCGAACCTGCACGAAGGAGATTTTACGAACAAAGCAGCATGTTATTAGATGTCTGAGAAGGGTGGAGGGTGTGGGGGAGGGGAAGGGTGCACCGTTCTTAAAAGTAAAAGTGAGCATTCAGTTGCACAAAGGAGCAGAGAAGGAAGAAGAGGGAGGCTGCGGATGCAAGGTGGGAAGAGCAGTCAGAGGTGGGTCGATGGGCGGTTGGGGGGGGGGGTTTGGAGGATGAACAGAGGTCACTAACCTGTTCTTAATGTGCTGCAGGGAGCCCAGGCAACGGAACTGACCTTTCACCATGATGGCAAGACGGCTGCACAGTGCCTCACACTCCTCCATGCTGAGATACGGAGACAAAAACAGACAAATAAAAGGTCACACTAGGACCCTTTGAGCACA
>JAOXYL010000052.1:8451654-8494879 GCA_028564955.1 Terapon puta
GGGAGTGAGAGAACAGCAGAGAGGGACATGTGGTGGGCGTTTCAGGGCAGCGACTGACTGCAGAGGAGAGCAGAGGAGAGCAGAGGATGCAGCAGCAGCAGCAGAGCGGGCTTGTTATCGGTTGCGGCCAAGATAGCCATTAGATTTTTTTTTTCCTCTCCCCCAACGGCAAATCTACCACACTGTGAGAATCAAGACATTTAGAGTAATAAGCCTGTTGTATCTTTAGCATGGCTCAGGCTGAATCAATACATCAGGCGGGGAAGCAGAATATCACCCTGGAAAGAGGGCGATAAACCTCGTAAATGGCACTCGCAGACCCAAAGTGTGGAGACACTGAAGGGCAGGAAACACAGGGAAAGAGCTTCGTGATAATGAGGGCTCTGGAGGGGTCGGACATTCAGGAGGCCACGTTTTAAGCTCAGCCCACTCTCTGAATGATTTATCTGACTGAATCCTCACACACGTTTGCATACATACGGTACATGTGAGCGCGCACACACACATACACACATAAGCACTCGCTCTGCAGGACCGGGTCGCTGAAGCAGAATGTGGAGTATTTTATATAAACTCATTTTGGGAAGTGGGGTAGAATCAATCCACCTCCGTGCCACCTTCAGGGTAAACACTCATTATATTGGGACTGTGATCAATAGTGCAAGCTCAGGGAAATCCATTTAGAAAATCAAATATGGGTAAATACTGCTGTCATGTACCTCCCTGCCCCGAGTCCACCCTGACTTTGATGTCCTGCACTGAAAAGCAGGACGCTTCCATAATTCATCCGTCTCAGCCAAACAACAGCCAATAACACACATCGTGGCTTGACTAATTTTGGGATATTTTCAGCAATTATAATGCTAATTAGAAGCTTTTTTTTCTTTGCGAGTGCAGCCGCTGACTGTTGATCGTCGACAGTCAGTCCAGCAGAGGGAAGAATTTAAAGCGCGGTCCTTACATTGCATCTTCATCATCCGCCCGGCCGAAATAGGGGTGACTGGAAACTGATATGGCTGTAATGGAAAGAAACAGAGTAATATGTGTTAGCAATAGAAAAACAACGGCACACAAGCTATTTTTCAGCACAGGAACCAAATGAGCAATGATATTCTCTTAGCCCGGGACACAGTCAATTGAAAAATATAGTGCAAGATGATTTCATTTGCCAGTGCACACAAAGAAAATTGAATTTTCTTTATCATTTTTTCAGGGTTTTCTAGATGCTCACAGACATGAGCTGCTCCCCCACATGTCTCTGCTTCCATTTCCTGAGACAGAGGAGCTCGAGTTCATCCAAGGCACAGCCCCCCTGGAGCAGGTCGGAGGCTCGGTGCCTTGCTCCGGGGCACTTTGGTGGAACTGATGGGTTCTATTGGCTGATCCAAATCGGATCTGCACTCATTAACACTGCACCACTGTTGCCAGATGTTCCCAGATCTGGTTTGTGTCTTTTCCAATGGGAAACAACTACAGCTGCAGTCAATCAATTTATCTGCTGGTATCTTGATTAATCGATGTGAATCACAAATTCAGATCCCAACGATGCATCCCAAGTGCTCATTTTGTCTGACCAACAGTCTAAAATGAAAAGGATATTAAATATGTTGTTCTACTGGGCCAACAAAACCCTCATATTTGAAACCAGTGAATTGCAGCCATACTGAATAAAAAATGACAATTAATTCACAATTATTTCACAAAAAAAAGATTGTAATTATGAAATTGTGAGAGATTTCTTCTGTTCATCGAAGTGACAGATTAACAGACTAAATGGGAAAAATGGGTCACAATCTAAAACACTGTTAGCACATTTTCATTCTCCTTGCCTCAAGCCGAGGCTGTTTTTATTTTTAAGCATTAAATAAGCTCTCTCTCCAGTTCACGTCTGCTAAAGGTGGATTATTAAACGGTTAGGTAACTGTATATCTTCTCTCGGGGATAGGACAAACAGATTTTCAACACAAAATGTTGCTGCAGGTGGGAGTGATCCGAATCTCTAGTATGGACAGTGGGCAGGAGAGTGAAGGCACATCTGTGGCAGTGGGCGGTTTGGGTCAGAAATCCTGTGAGAGCGGCATGAAAAGGCTGTTTGAAAGAGGCCTCTCAGGGGCCCAACCTAGAGTTGGTAGTACAGTACACAATGTGAGGGTCAGGGCTCCTCATGTGACATATAAGCCATCGACTTGTAAACCAATCTCTCTGGATCTACACCCCTGAGATACCCCCCTGCCGCCCCCCACACCCCCTTCACCCCACTGTTCTGAGTTTGCAGGTAACATTTAAATGATTACACTCTACCCTCAAGCACTTTTGTCATCCAGTGGGGAAATAAATGTGTGTGTGTGCCTTTGCACTCCTGTGGGTGTACTGTATGTTTTTACGAGCATTTGTGTGTGTGTGTCTTGTGTGTGTTTGTTTGTGTGTGTGTGTGTGTGTGTGTGTGTGTGTATGTGTGCATGTTTGTGTACTCCTGCCGGCAGGCAGATGGTCAGGGTGATACAGGGAGCTGAAACAGTACTGAAAACGTGGGCCAGCCTCGGTCTCTTTAGCATCGCTCCCCAGTGAGCGGCACTCATCAGTATTCACCATGCATAGTGATGTGAGTCTAAGGACACACAGCACCCCCTGGCTTTAATCCAGTGAAATGAACCATGAGTAAACACACTGTTTACAGCTCTCTTTGTATTTAGGATACAAAATGCACTGGGTGTTCAATCAGAGGCACCTTCCTGGCTAATACAGATGTGTGCACCCCTTATATACAAATCAGAGACATTAAAGACAATCCTAACTGAAATAATGTGCACAGAGCTTTGTTGTTATAGTAAAAGTAAGTAAAAAATGGCAAAATATTGCAATCATGCAAAAATGTAAATTGCTGTGTAAGATGAGCTACACAGCAATCATCTCAAGTGCAGCTGCTCTGTATGTAGAGCATCTTGTATGTGGAATTAAAATGGCACACGAATGGCTGTGTCTTTGGGCCTGTTACTGAAGTTTTACATTTTTCATTGCGTTTTCCGGCACTGACTCTCAGCTTACCATATTTACTTGGATCCTTGTCTGCAGGAAGTTTGGAGCGTAGGATGAAGTTGTTGAGGCTGTTTAAGTATGCTGGCATTGTGTGGTGGCCCTCGGGGTTGAACCAGACCTAAACCCATGCAAGCGCAAACACAGACACACATTAAAACCCTCACACCGCACTGCTACAGACAGGGGTGTGTAAATCCACTACATTTCTACATTACCCTTTGAAATGTTTTCAAACTGTGGCATTAAAGGTACAATAAATGCAGACGTCATCATCTGGGGTAATTTACACACTAAAACTGTGGCACAATCGCTGCAGTAAAGCATATTTATGATGACAGTGATGGTGTAACAATGCAGCTCCATCTGCGAGCCTCGATCTTGCAGCCAAATGACTTGAGCAAGGATGTCATGTTTTAACTTTGAGCTACTCATCAGTGCAGCGATTAAAGCGGTAACGAGACAGTCGGCAGGGAGGGTGGGGGTAGACGTTACCTTAGACAGGGTGCGGTTTGTGGGCACCGCCGTTATGTCCATTTGTAGGTCCGGAGGGAGAGGCACGCCGAAAGCAAAGCCACCATACCTGAAAAAAACAACAACAACAAAAAAAAAACATGTATCGATCAAAACAAAGAGCTCCACAGGGCGCTGAGAAACAAGATGTGACACAGTCTGGGTTTTGCTCGTTTAGCTTTTAATCAAAGCAAATATCCACCTGCAGATGAGAAGCATTTTTGGGTAAAAGCATCAAACCCCACATTAAAAGTATGACTAACACAACTGACGAGGTACTACAATCCCGCATTCACACTGAGCAAAGCAACAAGGGAAACTAAGCTTTTAGGCTTCAGCTGCAATCTCTGCAGCTCAGCAGCCAATTAGATTTCTGCAGATCCTTGTTTTTTGTTTCTTTTTTTATTTAATACACTTTCCCTGCAAATGCAACATTGCCTGTAGTAACTAGCTTCCAGGCTGAGTGATGTATATTATTAAAAGACTGAAACGGGAGAAGTCTGTAAATGGACACTTGGAGAATCACTACATTTTTCTCTTGGGTCAATCGACTCTGACTCGAGTAGAATGAGCCCCATACATTATTTGCAAACTATTTCAAAGTGCGTGAACTGATCAAAGTGATGTAATGTTCGGAAATGTAAATCTAAAATGGGAAATAATGTATGATACAGCTACTTGGATTTCCCTGGCACAGCTCTTCATATATAGTTCATGCAATCAGAGGGCTGATTGCGCTCAGATTACAGCGAGGAAGCGGGGGGGATGAATTCTCAACGCTCCTACATAAACGAAATGGAAACGCCGGTTTGCATTCACCTATTCCTGATGAAGTCATTTGCCGTGGCCGCCAGGTAGTTCTCCACATTGATGCCAGTCAGGTTATACACAGTCTGAGATGATGGGATCTTCTTATGGGGGGGCTGGTAGTTGTCCCCGTCGCAAACCTGCAGCGCACGGAAGAGACAGGCGCGTTACACTTCTTCATGCACTCATGTGGAGGAACACAAAAACTCACTCCCGCCCTGTCCTCAGTGACCCCGTCTCACCTGCTCCTGATGGGTGCATTTACAGAGACTAAATCCTTTGGAGCGGTTCCCTCTGGACGTCCACCTGTTCGAGCTTCTCGTGCAGACCCTTAAAGAGGAAAAAAAAGGCATATTGTGGTAAAAACAGACGCAACGGGCGCAGTTTGCAGCCATTCACACAGTAGCTGCGAGCTTGCGTGACTGTGCGAGAGCAGGACCAAAATATTTCTCTGACACTGGTTCCAAACGGTTTTCAAAGCAGTTTAATATGTTCTGTAATATCATATTGTGTGAAATTTGCTCGTGTGGGTTGATGTTCGACTCCCCGGCATTTTTGTTTTCTGCCAAATGCTTTCAGGGACACTTTGTGCTGATCAGAAAGGGAGTGTAGCGTCTCTCAAAGCAACTCGCACGCTCACACGCACACCTGTTACTTTGGATGCAAATTAGTCAACAGCAATGACCATCAACAGGGGACGGTACATTATGTTTTCTATAAGTGTAAACCATGTGAACGCGGCACTCAGCATCCTTCCATTCATCCTCGGGTAATTATAGGACATCACGAGCGAAGCGTGCAGTCTCTTTTGTGCAACAGGATCTTTCATCCTCTCTCTTTCTCAGCCCCCCCACAACCCCCACCACCCTTTTTTCTTTTTTTTTTTTTCTGAGAATTTTAAAATGCCTCCGAGGTCCGGTTCATGAGTGCCAACATTGATTTGAGTGCCTGTAAGGGGAAAATCTCCCCTATAAACGCAGGGTGTTTATAGAATACCAATGATGCTCTGACATCGCAGGGTCCTGCTGCAGAGTCTCAGCCACATACGTTGAGGCTGAGCGGCAGGAAAATAGAGGGGAGGGACATGAGAGAGATCGGAGACAGAGAGTGAGAGAGAGAGGGAGAGAGAGTGAGCGGGAGAGCGAGTCAGGAAGGGGATGGAGACAGACCAGTAAAATGAAACAAGGTGAAGGAGGAGGCATGAAAAGAATGACAACGAGCAAAATGTGAAAAACACCTTGTGTGCGGGGAAAAAGGGCAGAACACACAGAGTGTCGCTGACAAACGCATCGTTTTCAGGGCACAGCTAGCATTTGAGGTAAGACTACGTACTGGTCATCTGACTCGTGGAGGCAGGCGTTGTCAATCCCAGGGAACGACATCATGGCGTCCGTCAGCCGGCTGGAGTTGGGATTTTGGTTGCTGTGGAGCCAGAAAACGAACAGTCAGCCTCGAATCAAAGGTAACACAGACATTTTAGTGAACTACAACACAGTTCCAACATTAATGACATAATGTTAGAAAAACAAAAGGGCTCCAACATGGCAGACAGACTAGGCTGAGTCACTACAGGTTTATTCAAATCAGTGTTGGTGGCAGGGTTTTTTAAAATAAAGAATGATATATATTGTTATATATAGTTTTTTTCCAACAGCAGCTGATTTTCTCCCAGCGTTTTTAATAAAATAGTCACGAGGGAAGAATCAGTCAGCCTAATATAACGTCCTTACTGTGAGGACAAAAGGAGAGGAAGGACGTCCAATTTGCCACTTTAAATTCAAGTTGATCTCTTTTATTTGTCTGAAAAACATGGTACCCTGGGACAGTTCACAAAATGCCACCTCCTACAGTCTAACACTGACCGCATTAAAAATAAATAAATGAATATCATCTCTTTTGTGTACCAAGCTAAAGAGAAGACTGGCGGAGAGCGAGCAGTACGGCGTTTGAGATGGACGGGCAGCTCAGCATTTTTTTCTTTTCCCCTTGCTACATATCCTCTTGATCAAACAACAGCACTTCTGAAGAATGAAGACATCTCGCAACCTCCCGACACTCCTAATCTCTCTCGCTTTGATCTCGTGTCGATGCAGTCTTCATCACAATCATCCCTTTCCCTCACGTTCTTTCTCCCTCTCTCTCTCTCCGCTTGCTTTGTCTCCTTAAAGGTCCATCTGCCCTTCAGCAAACTATGAACTTCAAAATTCATTTTACAACGAGTGAGACGCGTTGTCACCCGTACGAATGGTGCTGGAACCTTGACAGGCTGACAGAGTGATGAGATGGATCAAAAGTCGAAGGGGTGTTGCGGATCGTGGTACCTTAAGACCGAGCAATATGCATTTTGGAGCGTGGCGCCATGATTCAGGCATGTTTTACATTTTTACACCAAGAGAAGTTTGGAGTTTCCTAATATTCAACATCCATCAAAAATAAAATGAAAATATTAAAAAATGTGTCCTAATGTTGTTATTTGTTGGCGATCTGTCTCAGCGGCATCAGTCTGACCTTGACAAACGAATTGAAATAAAAGAGCAAAGCCTCAGAGTTCGATTGAACTGCTCCACACATGCTTGATGGAAAAGGACCCTGGTTAGCCTTGTTTACATCTGTGCTCCCTCGTGGGGACCGACCTGAAGAAAGAGTAGCTTGGCCCTAAGTTGTAAAGTGCGGGGCTAAGCTCCATCTCGGGGTAGTGCTGCAGGTCGTTCTTGATGGAGCCCAGGCCCATGGCGAACACCATGAACAGAGCGGGGAGCAGGATCTGGGAGATCAGGCCCTTCCAGTCTCTGCGGCTGTGCTGGAACCTCTTGATCAGTATGGCTGTCATCTGCTGCCAGGCCAGGGCCACGCTGCTCAGCGCCGACGAACTGTTGAGGGCTGGAACACACAGGGGAAGGAACGGAGACGGGATCTGAGATAATGCGCTGACTTTCTTACCGTCTTGCTGCTTTGGCGAGGTTTGCTATTCCTCAGTGAGGCAGAGTGAGCTAAAGGTTAACAGGGAGGTAGCATAACAAAAGATGGCAGTGCAATCCATCAAGATGAGTGGTCCACTTGTAGAAGTTGTTGAACTAGGTCAGCTGAGTATTCTTCAGATATTTAGGTTAAGTGAGAAAATTGAAAATCTTAAAAATAGGAATGTTTCAGTAATCCTGGCAACCACTGTGAATACTGTTGGTGAGAAATAGATATTTTTATCTAAACGTCCCAAAAAGAATTATATAAACTTTCTGAAAAAAAATCCTTCATACATCCTCTTACTTTAATAATTAGCAGCACTTTCAATGCTACCATTTTTACTTTATTCCCTGTATACTTGTGATGGAAGGAAACAGAGAAAGGAGGGATGGAAGGCAGAACAACAAAACATAGAAGAGGTAAAACTCACTCATCTTGTCAGCAAATCCGGAGATGCTCCCATTGTCTGAGGGGAAGCTGTCGATGGATCCAGTGTCAGAAACAGTCTCAGAGATGGTCAGAGGATGATCCTCAGAACCATCTTCTGTTCCATGAGTCAACTGGAGGAACACCTATAAAGATGAGAAAAAAAAACATGAGCATCTATATGTGACAGAGAACTTACAGGTTTAATTTTTCAGCCTGTGATAGAGATTACGTGTTGATATGAACTTTTGGAGCTCAACATTGAAATGTACCTCTGCAGTTGAGTCTAGCTTTTTTTTCTTCCCTGTATCTGCAGTATCAACTTCTTTGTTTTTGTTACTTTTTTTGTGGGTGGTTGAGCGTACCTCCTCGAGGCTGGTGTCGGAGATGCCATAGCCTCCCAGCTGCAGAGCATCCAGGTTGGAGTCCAGCGCGGTCAGGAGAGAGCGGTATGAGGAGGCATTGGATGAGCTGAAGGGGGGCAGTGAGTAAACCAGGTCGCCCCCCTGGGCCTCCTTCAGTCGCGCTTCAGGCACATGGGCTTGGATGAAGCCCTTCAGTTCAGCACTGTCAATCGGCTCAGACTCTAGGTTCTGCATCTGCAGACAGAAAAGTAGGAAAAGATTATGACAATTTTGATTACTACTTTGCACAAATACATATCAGCTGCCAGTGGCTGCAAATTATTACTGTACTTTGGCATGTTCGTTATAAAATGCTGTCACTGTCCAAGTTGGAAGTCACAAGACTGAGTTTTTAAGGATGAGATCGACTCAAGAAACTGAGTGTTTCCGCATCTGAGTTGTTCAAATGGCTGAGCCCTGGACAAAAAGAAAGGTTTACACTGCCCGAAAAAGATGTTACGAGTCAACCAAAATACAGAATACTGAAGGAGACTTGGACCAAAAAAATGTAACAGGCAAAAGACTACATAGAGTAGTAGGGTATTCAATAATTCAACAAGACATAAAAAACAACAAAAAAAAACAACTTTCAATTGCTACATTAGGAAAGCAGATGAAGAGATACTACACCGAAAAACCGTGTGAGCCAGTTTGCAGCAGTCAGCAGAGTATTATTTGTGCTGGATTCAGCCCATTTAGCAGTTTTTCAGCGTATCTGATACAAATCACCCTGCTGCGATATGTATTGTGTGCAACTATAGTGTCAAATGCGGCAGAAATAAAAGCTAGGATTTATTTCTACATGAACAGGCCAGCTCCTCCATAATAATGTACTCTGAAATGTTACTACTCATGCTGACTGCGCATTGCCCAAGATGTGCTATTGTTACACAAAGTCTGAGCAACATGCTTCAGAGACAGGCTTCTCGAAAATAAAGATTGTGGCTTCCAGTACCAAGCATGTTAACATGGAGCAGTGGAAACAATCTACTGGGGAAACCGGGATTATTTGACCAGAAAGGACGTTTTAAAAATGCTGTTATAGTTCCATGATAATCAAAAACACAATCTCAGTCAAAAATGATGACTGGATACTTGTGGGGATGAGTACCTTCTTGGTGAGAGTGAGTTTGTAGCCCTGACCCAGCTTCTCTTTGAGGTAGAAAGGAGACCCGCAGCATTTCAATCCTCCTTTCTCCAGGAAGGTGATGCGGTCGCTCAACACTTCGGCCTCGTCCAGGTGGTGTGTGGACATGATGATGGTTCGATCTGAGAGGACACACGCGTCAAATGATATGCATTATGCGTGTGCAAATTATTAAATCATCCCCCAGCCCACGACTATGGCTGAAATAAAAGCAAAAAAAAGAAAAGTGCGTGGATGTGGACAAATTTATGACATGAAAATACTGTAATTTGATGTTTGTGCAAGGCACACAGTCTGCCAAACTAGTCTGGAAAGCTTTGTAGGAGTTTTAAAGTTTTAAGGGGGTGAAAGAAGAGCACAGAGGCAATGTTTCAATGATTTTTGGCAAAATCATTTTTGGATTTTCCTTATTTTCCTATCCCACTGAGTGCAAGTTGGCATTTTAAATTTTGTTGCAAACACACACATACACCCGCACATATACACAAAACACACACCGGCACGTTTGCCACACACACGCTGTGTCTCGCACATACAAATCATCAGAGAAGCCGGCAAACAAACAGCAAGCGATGCAGGGAGTTTATTTTGAAAGAGGTTCCCCTGGCACAAAAATCTCACTAACACCTGAGACGGGGCCAGTTACACAGGATATTTTCCACGTCTACAATTATGTGACATTTAGCAGTCTCCCTGCTATTACGGGCACTACTTCAAGAGAGGCCCAACGAAAAAATACCAGTGGAAATCTTTTAGATTAATTATATTCTAAATTTAAAGTCAGCAGGCTGAGCGGGGGAAAGGCCTCCAGGGTCGGCTCCGGGTTCACAGCACTTTCCTGTTTCTCTATTTCTTTCCCTCTTAGGAAACAGGGAGGAGGTGGGGGAGGGCGTCTTCAGTCTTTGCTAGAGCTCGAGTTTGGATTGTCTGTGCCTGCCTTTGCAAGTGTGTGCTCCGCAGAATATGAATACAAGTGCTTCATAAAAGTATTAGACTAAAACTTTAATGTGCATTCTTCATTGTTTACCACGTTTGATCGGATGAATAGGATGTGATTACCTACGCGTGATTATAATCGCTGAATACCAAAGCAGTTCTTTACACTGAATTACCCCTAATGTTGGATAGTGACTGGGTGTTTCATAAGTAGGTAAGTAAACTTTATTTCTATGCAGCCTTTAAAAATACCAGAGGCAGCGCTTCACAGGTGCATATAAAATACAACACCATAAAACACAACAAGAAGTTTGGGGGAACTGTCAAACACAGAGCCGTAAAAGAAAATATAAAAGAACAAGATAAAACCATCGGAGTAATGAATTATAAATATCCCGTCACTACAGGATGGTTTCTAAGAGCTTTTTAAAATGTGACAGACTCGGCTGATTTGATCTGATGCTGGCCATGACCCCCCCCCCCCTTTTTGCCTTCAGCCTAGACTGTTTCATATAAATGGGCTTTGTGGGGACATGGTGCACTACGGGGAGTTACAAGATCAGAAATATATAGCAGGCCCCAAAAACTATGGAGGGTTTAAAAAGTAATCACCATAATCAGGAAATTTAATTCTAAAACAAACAGCCAACCAGTGTGGGGATGGTGAGATGTGCTCTCTGCGTCTAGTGTTTGTCAGAAGCCTCGTTGCATTATGCACCAACGGTAGACGGGTAATTGCTTCATAATTGAGACAAGTAAATAACAAACTGCACTAGTCAGGACCAAAGAAAATCATGGCATGAATAAGCTACTTAACTTTTTTTTTTACAGCACTCGTCTGATTGGGAATATGTCTGATTTAAACCTCGTCGTTGTGGGTCCGAGGTTGGGGAGTCGGTGGGGTGGGTTAATATCATCATATAAAATATGATCAGGATGAAGAACCGTAGCTTTATTTTATTTTATTTTTTTTAGTTTTCAGTTGCAGGCCACGCTGTCAGAGACCATCTAGTCTTTGATGGCAGCAAGGTAGCACGGCAGGGGAAACCAGATTGTTATGATTTTCAGGGCTGAATGAGTCTAAAAACTGGGCATCATTGGTGTAACAACAGTAGGGCACCGTGCTGAAGCTGATGATAAATATAGCTAAAGGGTAGTAGATACAAAGTGTATAACTATATATACGAGCATTGAGCCATGTGGGACATAAACCATGAGAAAACTTTTTCCCTGTTCTCCTTTCTTCTTCCTCCGCTGCACCTTCCTGTTCATAGTCATCTGCTCATTATTACTTTAATAATTATTGGTAGCAATAATAGCAGTACAAGGAGTTGTAGCTTGGAGTTCAATAGAGAATTTGCTGCAACAAATTAATAGGTATGCTTTGAAGTGTTCATTGTATATGTGTGTGCGTGTGTGTGTGTGTGTCTGGGAGACTCACTTTTCTTGTGCTGGATAACAATGTCCCAGATGCTGCGCCTGGAGCAGGGATCGACTCCTGTGGTGGGTTCATCCAGAACCACCAAGCGAGAGCCCCCTATGAAGGCGATGGAGATTGACAGCTTGCGCTTCATGCCTCCCGACAGGGTGCCCACCCGCTTGTGTCTGTGAGCGTACATGCCTGTCTCCTCCAGGATCCTGGCAGCGGAGTCAATGAAAAGCATTTCACACGGAGCTCATGTTAACATACCTTTCCTATGCATTGCACCCGGGATCGCTTTTATGAGTTCAATCAGTTACCCGGTGGGGGTTTCTGTACCAGAGGAGAGGTGCAGTTTCTTGCCTTTAGGTTCAGGCTTATTACTGCTCCTCTGCATAGACCCTCCAGAAATAGTCTCATGATGCAACTGAGACTTCAACCCATAGCTTAATGATGCCACAGAATAAATGATTTTTGTACTGCTTGCTCTCATAGCTTTATCCGGAGAGACAATAAATCAAATATGATAACATTTAAATTAATAATATGATAAAATTCTTATGTTAAAAAGTGAAGGTCACTCAGACAGTGTCAACCTGTATTCAGAAGTGCCTGATGCATTTTGCAGCTTTTCAGATGCTAAAGTGAGTTGTTATTTCAAAAGTAGG
This sequence comes from Terapon puta, assembly GCA_028564955.1. Taxonomy (NCBI): domain Eukaryota; kingdom Metazoa; phylum Chordata; class Actinopteri; order Centrarchiformes; family Terapontidae; genus Terapon; species Terapon puta. Next base: position 8,463,970 of record JAOXYL010000052.1, read on the forward strand.
AAATCTTCAAAAGTGTAACATTTATTTAGTCTATTTCGTAAATTTGATTTTTTTTTCCCCACGAAGGCATAGAGATACCTGTGAATTATGGCCATAACCTGCTTGACGATGACCATGTCTGAATATTACCCTGTATTGTCTTTTTATTGCCCCTGTGTAATCACTGGTGTTGAGCGCCGGCTACTATTCACTGTTAAACTTTCATAACCCTGCCCATATTTTATTTTTATAGGAGGAACACGCCATTCACTGAGCTCGAGATATGGTTTCATGATGTCAGTTTCAGGCTGTAAAATGTACCAAGTGGCACTGCTACATCATGCTGAACCCCTGACATCATCTTTAAGACCCGGAGCATCGTGACTGAGTGCGTTATGATACTGAGCGTGCGCCGGTCACTCACGTGCGGACTTGTTCGCGCAGTTCCCGTTGTGACCAGTGCGGAGCCTTGATCTGTCCGTACAGCAGCAGGTGCTCCTTGGTGGTCATGTGGTCGAAGAGGACGTCATATTGCATGCACACCCCGAGCTCCGTGCGAATGTCATCGATGTTGGTCTGCATGTCTCGGCCATACACCTCGATGCTGCCCGAAGACGGGGCGAAGAGGCCAGTCAGGAGAGACCTAAGCACAAAGCATGGTTTAGTTTTTCATTTCATGCGTCATCAACAGGAAAAAAGTTTTTAAATAATTCAAACATACAGCCAGACAGGTTTTCAATTTTGCTCATATTTGCTACTCCGGAGAAAGTGCTTTTTTTTGTCCCATTTGCTATTTTTTTGTGCTACTATTACTTTTTTTTTTCTACTCTCTAGCACTTTCCTCTTTAATTATGACTCGTTGGTCCCAGGAATATTAGAGGACATGAAATCCGCTCTTGCTTTTGGTTGTTTTTAATGTTGTTCAGTCTTACTCCGCCACTACACTCATTGTGCGCTGCTCTGAATAAGGGCATCAGCGAAATTAGTCACATTTAAAATGTAAATGTAAGTGCTCCAGTTGATGAAGACCCGTCAGGCTAATCTCCACCACGGTGCATTTGCTGTGCCAGATTTGGACAAAACAATCTCCCTGTCAGCAGCAGACCCTTCCAATGATTAAAGGGATGCACAAATCAAATTTAAAAGACACCGCATGCGGCACATGAATGGTCAAAACGCATTTGCATTCATCTTAAGGAGCTGCTGATACAGTGAAAACGGAAAGAAATCATGTCACGCGTACATGGTGGTGGTCTTGCCGGCTCCGTTGTGACCAAGCAGCGATGTGACATGGCCCTCGTAGAAGGACACATTCAGGTTCTGAATGGCAACTCGGTCACCATAGGTCTTGGTGAGACCATGGAGGGCAACACCCACTGGGAGCTCTGAGAAGTCCTCACCGGCCTGAGCGGAAAGAGTGGTCTGGCCTGAGAGAAACATGAAGACAGAGACAACCTGTAAATCAAACTAACAGGGGACAGGAATTAAATGAAGAGTGAGGGGGGAAATATAAATGTAGTGAAGTGTCGGGAGTTAGGAAAAAATGACAGAGCATGAAAGGGAAGACAGTGTGTTCACGCTTCACAACACAACCCTGGAGGAGACAGCATTGCTTATTGTTATCTGCCGCCGGGTCGTACAATGTCTTTATTTTTTTTTTCCCTGTACCTTTTCCCTTGTCGTCAGAGAAGACAGGCTGGTTTTTGTGCATGATGTTGGTGAAGAGGAGTCCTCTGCCTGCCTTACTGCTCGACTTCATGCAGCAGCACAGGTTGGTCCAGAAGGAGGCTTTGAAGGGGAAGTACCATGGGGCGGGGATGCCGTACCTTCCTGTGGAGTACAAAAAAAAACTTCTCTTTAATACACAACCCGAACCCTAAGTATTTACTGACAAGTTTACCACGCAATTCATAAGCCTGTGAGTTGTTACTATCATGATCTGTAAGAACAGACACTTCATGCATCAAGAATGTAAAACAAAAAAGTATTTAAATTATTCAAAACTTATCCCTCAATTAGACACATCAACACACAGAACGGTAGCGTGAAGCATCCAGGACTCCTTGGCTTATAGTTTACCTGGGAAGACCATGCGGATGTAAGCCCCGATGATGAAGTAGAGGATGGAGTCGATGAGCATCAGCCAGCACAGCCAGCCGAAGGAGGCCGTGTCTCCAGCGATGGGCGAGGTGTACGAGTTGCTCCACTGGATGCCTGAAGAAGCAAACAAAAAAAATGTTTTTCACTTTGCCTCCCACCACCAAAAGCAGATTATATTTCAAAAAGATCGTGTTTGATGCGAGTCACATCTCTACGCGCTCCTACCTTCTCCTTGGGACTCGTAGCGAGAGACGTATTGACTGGCATAACTGAAACAGGTCGGGGAAAACAAACTCTGTGGGAAAATGAGAAACAAATTAGACAGGATGCAGAAACAGAAGCAGGGAGAAAAAAAAGAACAGGACGTAATTCCCTTCTTCTGTGTTCCTGACACCTTTGAGTGGTACGATGTAAAGAGTTTTGCTCAAGGCAAAAAAGGCATTAGATGTATGCAGTTATGTAATGATGGATGAAAAATTAATCCTCAAAATGAATGCTCTTCAGAGAGCAACCAATAAAGTAAAAACATAATGTCATTATTTTTCAAAAATAAAGATAATTAAGTAAAAGGCTAAATTCATGCCAGCATAAGAAGGCGGGACAACTGTTCTGCAAACATATAGTTTAACCTCCTCTACATCTCCATTCATATGTCAAAATGAAAAACAAAGCTTCACAGTCCAAAACAACTGGAGGCAGAAGCCGCTGTTTACTCAGACATTTTCATGAAATATCTAGCGTTTTTGAGGCTGCGCCAATATATTTTGAATCACAATGCCGGTAAAAATAGTTTTTTAAGATGGATAGTGTAAATAACATTTTGGAATAACATGAAATAACATTAAATAGTCTTCTGCTTTCTTTATCTCTGCATTCAATTCCTAGTATCTCCTTCCAGTGTAAATGGAAATATTTTATTACACTTGTCTCCAGTGCTGTAAACGGGTCACAACAGAGAAGTTCCTCACCAAGGCGCTCTTCTGTGCAAAGGTGAGACTTGTCTCCACGGCCATGACCACGATGAAGGGGAAGAAGCAGCAGATGTAAAGGAGGCTGCCGCTGAGGCCGGCAATGTAGGTCTTGTCAAAGAAGGAGCTGACCAGGTAGGCGAAGGCCAGGACGCTAAAAGCGTAGTCGCACAGGTACAGGAAGAGGAGGAAGCCGTCACTTTTGGGCAGGATGTTGCCGCACTTCAGCACCAGCGTGAGGATGATGATGGTCAGCACCAGGTAGGTGGCGCACTCCACGAACCAGGCGAAGAAGTGACTGAGCGGGTTGACTCCCATCATTTTCATGTACTGCGGTTAGAGAAAGAACAGTTCAACGTTTTTTTAAACGGTTAAAAACTCAAAAGTTTGTGCCTCCAAATGGTCACAGCGAGGAAGAAAATCAATCAGACATTTGTTGCTGTGTTTAAAACTGAGAGAGGAAGGCTCATCACGCTCTCCCCCATTCATCAGAAACTGTTTGTATTTGCCAATGTATGTGAGTGTCTCTAATTACTTTTTAGAGAGAGAAACAAAAGGAAATGGACCAAGAAGTCAGCGCTCTGTTCAAAAACTCTACATAAGGTGGGATCGTTTTTCGACCGAGTGGAAAACATTACCTCATGCAGCCTCATCTCCCTCTCCTGCACCAGTTTCTTGACGAAGTCAGCAACGAACAGCACCCAGGCTATCATGAGCATGAGTGGGAAGACAAAAGAGATGGCCTCCAGGTACCTGGGGAATACAGAGATGCCAACTGTCAGTCAGGTTTCACAAAAAAAAAAAAAAAAAAAAAAAACCTAACATCCAATCACTGTCAACCACGGCAGATGAAAAGGCCCATCATTCAGTCGCTGGCTTGACAGAGAGACAGAGATGCAGAGTGGAGGGGCAATATTGAAGGAGGGTTCGGGGATTTTTTGACAGCCGTGTTCTGATCCTCTTATTATTTACGCAAAATAAATGCCTCTCCTTTTCATTTTTTATTTATTTGGCCTCATCATATCTGGAGCCCGATACACAGGAATTTACCGCTCGGTGCCTTTCATGCTACACGGCTATAATTCACAGCTATCACGTCAGAAGTGGTGTTGTCGAGTAATAAATCAGGGCGACGGAGAGGCGCGGATCGTCATATCTTACAGTAGGTCCGAAAGGCAACCAGCCAGAGACAGTGACCCGCCGGTGCTCCTCAGATGAGATATCAGCACTGTCTTAAGACGTGCTCGAGGGCGTGCGACAAACATAGGCTTTACGTTGGAGCATGATTTATTGGAAACAATGTAGTGTATCGATGCACAAGTCAATGCCAAACGCACTTTGGGTTGGATATGTAAAACAGAGATACGCCGTGTTCTTTATGGCCTGAGGGACGCTCGAGTGCATGCGGTGTATGTATGTGTGTATGGTCTTCAAAAATGACTGCACCATAACAGTGAATATTCATGCACATGGTGCGGAGCCAATTATAATGTGAAAGGCTCCTGTGAATGACTACTTACTGTCAGTCCCAAGTGGCAAATGAATAATGAGAGAGCATGCATTATTCCACATCAATGCCTGTGCGTCCCCTTAGAGACACTGTGTATCTTTTCACGTTTTTATGCATGCATACGGGAAAGCATCATGTGCGTGCATTTGCATGTTTGTGTGTGTGTGTGTGAGTGTGCGTCCAAGCATCCAGGGGACTCACTCATCGCGGAAGTGGCATGGATAAGGGAAGGGCTGCAGCTGGACGGCCAGATCCGCAACGCGCTGTCCGGTCTGGGTCTCGATGATGGCGCGATCGATGTTCTCCTGCAGGTAGATGAAGCCCCGGTTGTAGCGCAGCGTCTGCCTGGCCGAGATGTGAGTGTCCTTTATGAAGAAGGGGTCCCGCACTCTGTCGGTGCGCATCACGTTGTCCATGTGCATGCGGATCGTGTAACTGACTTCGGGGGGCAGGGCGGACGTGGAAGAGGGAGACCTGGCCTGACGCTTCCTGGATGATGAGTCCTCGTCTTTGGGAAGCTTGAAGATGACACCTAAAGGGATATTGCATCATGTCACTGCACACACATCACAGACTGACTCTGAAGTTTCTTGGCTTAGAGAAACCGTTGTAAAGTTGGATCTCATGAGGACACCCTCCACTCACTATCAACAGAGGAGACCCCTTTAGAGGAAGCGCCGTGGATTTAAAAAAATGTAAATGAGCGTATGTTTGATGAGGTGGATGGTTAATGTACCTTTGAAGCTGCCAGCCTCTGTCACAGGCTGGGGCTACACTTTTATCTTAGCCACAAAGTCGAACACAGACACAAAACGTTTAAGTGTTTTTAAAATAGCTGTGTTACAGCGGGCGAGGGGAATTAAGATGACACACACACGATTGAGCTGTCAGGGAATGCAACATCCACTAAAATCAATATTCCCTCTGGCAGATTGGAAACCACTGCGGGTCGTGGCTGCGCGCTGTGCTGTCCAGCGAACAAGGCGATGTCCGAGTGAGTCCATCATAGCCCAGTTTTTACTCACTTGCGTAGAGATTGCGGTTTTTGGCGAGGTCGTGAGCTACGGCGTTGAGCTCGTCGGTGGAGTCGAAGCCAAGGTAGCGGTCAAACTTGATGCAGGAGGAGAGGTTCACCATCAGGGTGGACAGGGCGGTGATCTGATCCAGCACGTGCTTGTTCTTCTCCAGCATGACGGTCATGTCAGCTTTAGGAAAGAGGAGAAAAAGACGTTTGGAAATGTGTTGACACAGTTAAAGCAATGCAGAGAGAGCAGCCATGAAAAGAAAAATCCTGAACATGTGAAGTGGCTGTTTAGCGACGTGTCCAGTTATGTTAAACTAAGATGGAAATATGGTCTGACAATAAAACGTAATCTAATCAAGTACCTTCATGTCAAAGTCAGAGCTTGTGGGAAAACAATGACTGACATGCCTAATCACATTAAGGAGAGATGCCTAAAGAAACCTGTGTTGAAATAAACGTAGTGCTTCCTGTGAACCCGAGGAGCAGTCCCACATTCTGCTGGTGTGGGTATTTTACAGGCAGCACTGAGGAAGGAATGTAAAGGTAAGCCCGGTATCTGCAGCTTACAAAAGTAAGACCTTCAAATGCTCACTCACAGAAGTTGCCGAGCGTCTCCTTCATTCTGCCGACATCGATGTCTGTCTGCATCTCAATGAAATTCTTCACAAAGGAATTGCCGAGGGAATTCTGACGGGAGAGGAGGGGGAGAGGCGGTGCGCGATATCAAGATTCAGCTGCAGAAACTCATTGAAGACCACTGGAAAGTTTATCTCCAGACTTTCAGACAACAACGGGCAAGCTCGAATAATCAGATAGACGGAGGCCGGTTCTGAGTTTTTCCATACCTGCAGCATCGGCAGAGTGTGGCTGAGTATCTCTGCAGACTTCACGATGTAGTTGGACGATTCGACCCAGTCCTCCGAGTTCTTCCGCAGATCCGCAAACTGCTTCAAGGTGCTGTTGGCCTGGAGAAGGACGGGGCAAGGACGAGAACATGAGAAGTGCCTGGGTGTCAGCAAGATTTCATAACCTGCTGTGTTTGTGCGTGCGTGAGTGTCTGAGTGTGTGTGTGTGAGCGTGTGAGAGACAGAAAGTCTGTGAAGGGAGCAGTATCCTGAAAACAAAGTCATACTAGCTCAAAATAGAACCACAGTGAGAGATGGCGGTGCATACAAATATGTGTGCGCCCGCTGCATCTCGTTTTTCTTGTTTACTACAGTAGGTGCCGGTCGGGGTGGTGGATGACGACTAAACAAGCAGCTATTGCTTAGACGAGGCAGAAACAGCAGTGAGAATAACCTCTATAAGCTCATGAGAGCCATGATGGTGCTCGTCAGTGTTCAATTAGTTTGCAGTACATTAGTAATAATTAACCTTTGTGCATCGTGTGTGCTATGGGTGGAGTAAAGGTTAAAGGAGGTGACATGTGAATGCGTTCCTTGATGTATGCGCTATATACCTTCTTCATTATGTCCCTGGTGGCGGGTGTGTCCGGGCTGAACAGAATTTGTCCCATCAGCATCGGCTTGAGGAAGGCCCAGGCGATGGCTCCTCCGGTTGTGTTGACCATGTCCAGATACATGTTCATGCAGAAGGGGGCTGCATGGGAAAATAGGCAACGCGAGATCATTAGACAAACAATATTCACATTTTTTTTATTTTTTAAAATATTTTTTATATTTTCCTATCAACATACTTCATAAAAAATACAAAACAAAACAAACACTAGAGTGTGTCTCTTAATACTTTTCAAATGAATAGAGTCTTTGAAAATTGTCACAGAAATGAGCTCCCAACTACTTATTTGTTAGTTTTGGTCTTTCAGTGGGATTCGATAATGATAGGAAAAATAGAAAATCACCAGCCCAGAGTCGTGTGTGAGTGAAGGAGAGAAAATTGTTGGTTTAAGCTTGCTAGACGGCATTTCTGTTTTCGCTTTTGAGGGTCCACACACATAAGAATTACTATAATACATGTGATTTCTTTTTTGACTGCGTCCATCTAGAAGCGGCTTTGACTAAAAATAGTCTAATTTAACAGTTCTAACAGCAGAGAGAAGCAACCCCATGAAAAATCACAGAACAAGATAGCGGTCCTCCTCCTGACGTACTGGCATTGCGTGGGATCTTGAACCTGTCGATCATCTCCTCCCTCTGCTCGTTGTTGAGGACGGACGGGCCGGACTGCGACATGGAGGGGAGTTTCGAGATTCCGAACAGAGCCATGATGCCGTTGCTGCACAGCGCTCGGGACAGGGTGACGAACGTGGCGTGGGTCGAGATGGTGGACCTCCGTTTTCTCGTCATCTGGGGGAAAACAAGACGTTGACACCCATCGAGTCAGTGCTGTGTGTGCGCGGGATAGTTTGGAGCATTTATTTTTACACTGTGGGCAAATAAATGTACATGAGGAGACAGTAAAACTACGCACTTGGCTAAATTCGTTGTTGGCTCCCAGGTTGAGCTCTTCGATGGAGGACAGGTAGGTCTGGAGTTGATTGATGGGAGGAAGAATCTTGTTCATCATGTCCGTTATAACCTCAGCCATCTGAAGCATAACTCCCACCAGACTCTGCAACTCTTCGGACAACACCAGCTAAAAGGGAAAGGCAACAATATTTAGTTTTATTTTCCTTGTCGTAACTGTTGCAGTTTCTTCTCTCTTCTACATTCAGGTTGTATGTAATTAAATAAAAACTAACTGAATTATAGTGATTGACAAGCAAAGGCCTTTCAACCAAATGAAAAATCTGTATCTCTTAAAAGTATTTCATACATTTTTCATGGGAAAAAAAGTGTGGGAATGTGGGACTCAACCAGTCAGTAAAGAAAGAAAAAAGAATATTTGAAGCTTGATTTTATGTTTAGTTTTATGTTCTTCCAAAATAAGTTACTGGAGGTTCAGTAAGAAAACCTGAAAATTGAAGTATAAATCTATGAAACTGACGTTATTTACAAGTCCCAACTGCAGCAAACACTGTGCATGCAGTGTCGACTAAACTCCACACAAGCGGGGCTACAGCGTGTGCATAGGCTTATTTAGTTTTTTTTAGATGTTGAGTTGCTTCAGGTTAATTTTACACCCTTAAGTGACGTTAGTAAATTGTGCTGCTAAGTGTGTACCATAAATCCATAGGTGATGGAATTACAATAAAAGGTTATGTGAAAAACCCCAAATCAGGTCAAAATATTAAAAAAATTCCTTGACAACATCTAAAATTTCCTCTTTAAGGTTAGACAGAGCAGATGTCTCACTTGAAGTAGAAGAGCAAACCAAAGCATGCTTTTTTTTGTAACTAGAACTGTTCAACACCTTGACACGTCTCACATTCAAATATGGACGGTCTGTTTGTCTCCTCAGATCAAATGGAAAAACATCGGTTGTGAAAGGCATTCTTTAAACATGTGCCAGGGTGACGGAGCTTTGTCTGGTGAACAAATTTTCTTGTACAAAGGCATTTTTCTGACTTACATGTTCCTCAAACAAACACAACGCAACATCAAACATGTGTTACAACCGTCTGACAGAAACTATTTCTTTGTCTGTTCAGCCGCCACAGCAGAATGTGCAATCACCAAATTCTCACTTTCTCTGTTATCTTTACAAGATGAGGGAAAAAAAAAACACCGACTTTAGAAGAAAGAGCAGCGTGCTATTTTTCTTTTGTGTGATTTCAGCCTTACCCTGTAAATGACTTTCTCCACGTTGAGGTGACGGGCCATCAGCAGCGAGAAGGTGTACCACTGTTCGGCAGACATGGAGCAGAAGGTCTTCAGGATGATCGCGTCTCGCTCTTCCATGCCCATGTGTGTTGTGGCGTCGCAGTGACGCAGGTTGATCAGCCAGGACAGGATCTGTTTTGAGCACATTCAGAGAAACAGGTAACATTGGCGACAGAAGCACAGGACCGTGCAGAAAGGTACGACCCATGCCCTGAGTGCGTTTACATCACTTACGCCAGTTTCCTGCTTTCAAATGGGTTTCATATAATAAATAGGCCTCTAAAAATCACTGTGCTAGTGTCATTTCTCAACCTGGTGGGTGATATCTTATTCATTTTGTCAAAACAACATGACATAAGTGAGTCAGCCTAGATTCTTGGAAAGAACGGCGTGCAATCAAGCGCACGTGCTGAGACAATGGCGATGATTTAGAGTGGAAGAATGTTCAAAAGCCAAGTGTCGTCCAGACTGTTTTCCATGTTGGTAACCATGGAGATGTCTTCTTCCAACACAAGCGAGGCGTGTGAGTCACGCAGGTCAGCTACTACACAACTGCGTCTGCTATTGTTGTTTTGCTCACCTGTGTAGCATGCAGACAGTCGTGTTACAAACCGAAACCTTTTTAAATGACCTTCAACATGATTGATGTTTGCTCTGGAGAAATGCCAGAGTGACTTTGATTCAGCTTTGCAATTCAGTTTTTTTTTTTTTCTAGGTTAATTGATGCTGTATTAAATAAAACCAAGTCGTGGGCGACGCAGACAGGCAAAGCAGGCTACGCAGAAAGAATAAAATGATCCAGATAACGTGCTAATCAATAAAGAGAAATATGGCATGACATAACGGCATGATTTCTCTGTGGTGTTGCACACTCTGAGCATTACATGTGGATATACGCCGAGGACGTCCTTGGCTTACCACCAAAGTGTTGTTTGGTAGAGTTGTTTCCATCAGGAGTCGCAGAGCAGCTGGATCGAAGTCTAAGTGCTGCTGAACATCCATAATGAAGGCCGTTTTATTCCTCAGCATCTCACCGACCAACACCTCTCCTGGGAAAATAAAGTGATATACAGTAAGTGTTTGTTGAAAGGTATGTATATATATTCTTATTATGACACTGATAAAGTGTTTTGTTTTTGTAGCATCATTTGGCTGGCTTCTGTTTTGGCAAAGACTGAATGCCATCAACGGTTTTCTCAGTCCCAGTCTGTCACGGGGAAGGCGAGTCCGCCTGAATGCAACAGTCGCAGACAAAGTGACAGCAGAGAAATTGGCCACTGTTATGAGTTATTATTGTTAGATAATCCAGCAACAAGCAAAGTGGTGGCATCAAACACAAGTCAGCGGCAGGTAGGCTGAAATGAGCAGTCTGTCGTTATGGAAACAAGGTTTGTGATCTGCTTTTTTTCTGTTCGGTGCACACAAGGCACCTTTTTAAAACACGAGTGACCACAGGTCAAAATCAAAAACTGTGGAGCAGTTTGAAACTTAGCTTTTGGATCACACTAAACTACATACTACATCTCCCCTTTCCAACATTTATATATGTGTAATATACATACATATTCTTCTGAACACTAATTCTCTTTTTCCTTTCCACCCTTTTTCTTTATTCATAACAATTCCTAGTTATTAGAAAATATATATATAAGAGTATATACATTAGCAGTGACATGTAGAAATGCAGTATGTAGTGTGGCATGCAGTGATAAGAGATAAAACTGAGGAAAATATCCAGCAGCTCTGCTATAAAACTGTGTCGTAATGGTGCGGGAATGTTTAACATCACTTTGTGAAATACAGCAACTGTTGCGCTGTTGAGAAAATGTCTCACCTGGGGAGGTGATGTTGATGTTGAGAGAGCTCAGACTGCTGATGTTAAAGCCCAAAGTCTGGCTCAACACAGAGGTCCTGTAAACACACACACAGACACACAGGCACAGACACATAAATGCAATTTAATCAAGAAGTATAACAAATATATTACTCTGGTGGAAGCTTTGCCTTCATTTCAATAAAGTAAAATGCTGCCAGGCTTCCTGCAGGCTAAATGGGCTGAGGTGAAATTTCAGTGAAACCAACAGAAGGAAACTTTGCTCATTGGCCCCTGACGACAGTGAGATGTAACAGTCTGATTTTGCAGACTTCAGTACCCTCAAATCGGTGAGGTGAGTGCTGTAAAGTGCAACAGCCCTGATAACTCTGTGATACTATTTAGCAGATTATACAAAAAGGGATAAGAGAGGCAGTGAGAGCGGCCTTAAAGCAAAACCCTTCAGACGGACGGAGACGGAGCCGTACCAGGTCGACTGGACGGTGTAGCTGCGAGGGTCTCCGATGACGGCCTGGAAGATAGCGTCGGTCAAAGTGCTGAAGTCCCTCAGACTCTCAACCAAGACCTGCAGGCTGGGGATCAAAGTGTGACACAGCTGACCGGGCTCCAGGTAGAGGGCCCACATCAGCAGGCGCACAGACTCCGTACGCTCCAAGGTGCACACCTGTAAAAAAAATCAGAGAGCACTTACTAGGAGTTACTGGACAAATCTAAAGTTCGAGATTGTGGTTCATTTTAAGATTTCAGGGTTAGGAATTGAGTCTTTAGGTTTTTTTTTTCCTGTTGATGACTGCCTCTGGGCAAAACGCTGAATACTTGTGATTTTACGATCTGCAGCTTTTTGGCACTGGCGAAAATAATAGCTTTTGGCATTTAATCAGAAAACATATCACCATCACTCTCAACCTGTAAAAACCCATTTTCTTTGTGACTGTAACCAGAGTCTAATCACTGATGTCATTTTTGTCCCCTATTCGTGTCCATACTGCAGCTATATTTTTGCTCCAAATGACTATAAGACACTGGGTTTGAAATTTCAAATTATGCAGTGTCATAATCAAATGCACCTACAGTACTTGAGCGTGGGTCTAAACCCTGAAGACATTACTGTCATATTGTGTAAGCGCAATGATGTCAAACATAATTTCGTATTTAAGTGCTACTGATGAAAAATGAGCATAATAAAACACTCAATGAATTCTGTGTTTTCAGAAATTCTGAAGTCCATTTTTTTTCCTATTTTGATTAATAATAAATGTGTAAAAGTGGATGGGTTAATATAGAGACCTGGGATCTCAGCTGGCCAAGATGCTCTATGAACCGTGGGTCTGTCAGGCTGATCTCGAAGAGCATGGCGGCTTTTTGGATGGTGTCTTCCATGAGGCGCAGGTTCTCTGTGAAGCGAGTGAGGCAGGGAGAGGCGAGGGGAGGAAATGAGGGTAAGAAAGAGGTTATTAAAGTTAGACAGGGCGGCGGTATGGGGTGGGGGAAAGAGGGTAATAAGGTCTGTAAGGTGACGGAATAACATGACATCCCACTGGGCTTCATTACGACTCGCACCATTGCGGGGCAACGTCGCCAGGCAGTGAGCAGCAAATGATGTGCTTAAAGTGAAGCCCTGTACGGGACTGATGGGGCCAGAAGGGCCAACGGTACTAGATGCTGTCGTGCATTAAAACACATCTGACAAGCCTTAAGAAAGGCACCACCTCGGGCGGCGAGATGCGATGACAGAATATTTAATTAGGCCAAAATTAGACAATAGTGATGTTTAATCTCAGGCTGCTCGACACCTAGAGGCCTTTGCAATTACAACAGTTCACTCTGGGTGTGTGCGTGAGGAATATGAGTGCTGTTGCGGGGAAGTGGAGCTGCTGCTTACAAAGTGATTCTGTGCACTAAAAACATTATCACACAAGCACAGACGCCAATTAAAAGGAGGTCATAGATGTCCACTTGTGTGAGTGCGTGGGGAGACGTTTAGCGAGGGCGGACAGGATAAGTGATTGAATTCTACTTTGCTAATGAGATTTAAAAAGGTGCTGAGTGGCTTTCTGCTGGAGAAGGGCCATATGGCCTTGGGCTCTTTGGGAGCTCAAGCTAAGCTGATGTGAAGTCTTATTCCTCATATCTCCAGAATGAATTATGCCGCACTATAATCGCGTATATAATAACAACAGCATTAACAAAACATTTTATGGTTTTCCTGTGGTCCCGCCACACAGCAGCCGTGGAGATCGGAAGAAAGATGGCACTGCTCCACGCTGTGTCACTATTCCGTGGCCCAAGCTGACTACGCTTATACATACATACTGTCACAGCAGGTATGTAAACACAAGCTGCAGCATCTGTGTGAGCTCTGCAGCGCGGCAACGATTAGCCTGAGCGGGGAGTGGGAGGGAAGTCGCTGAGGAGTCAGTCGGTAGAGCTAAATTGGAGAAACTGAAAGGATAAAGCGCTGTTCACTTGGGGATTAAATAATGAGTGCGCACTTCTCATTATAACTCTGCCCCTGGTCCAACTAAGTGGACAAGCGGTACAAACTGTCCAGGCTGAGGCGGAGAGGAGGTCGATCCGAAGTGTCGGGTTACCTGGAGTTTCGCTGGCGAGCGCTCTGGTTATATTCTTGAGCACCGAGGAGAACGGAAAGCCTTCGGGAAGCATACCAACGGCGTTCATCAGCAGGTCCATCGATGACCTGGTAAACATCAAACAGGGGCCGTTTATCGAAACAAGAACAAGCAGGACAGCATGATGGTGGGGCAATATGTGGGCCGGTGCTAATAAAAACTTACGTCTGAAACACCTCCTCCAGAGTGAGGAAGGAGAGCACCCCAAGCGCAGAATCAATGGTCTCTTCCCGGGAGGCATTCAAGCCCCACGGCATGTTGCTAGTAGCACCCTTCAGCACAATGTTCAGATCTGGATTTGCAAAGACCATGTGGACCGTCTCCATAATTTCTTCAGTGGTGGGAATGACAGAGATGGCTTTGAACATGGCGTGATAGTCAATGTAGAACAAGTCTATGAAGTCATCCATGGGGTCTCTCATCTGCATCATGGGGGCCTCACGTCTGTGTCGGGTCCTCGCGGTGTGGTTACGACCTGTCATGTCCTCCTGATACATGATCATGGGGTGGTGCATTGGGGGAAGGAGACCACTGGTGCTTAACAGCTGCCTCAGCATGGCAATTACATTCCCAATGAGGTCTTCAAAGAGCCCCATGTTCGCTGGCATGTCCATACTCATCTGGGTCAGGGCGGAGAAGAGAGGCCTGAGGATGTCGCTGATTCTGGGAAGAGCCTGAGTCAGCAGGTCCAGCCCTGACGCTTGAGTGGAGACCAGCCACGAGGTCATCTCGACCACCCTCTGCACAATCAGCATCGTGTCGTTGGAGGCCAGAAGCTGCTCCAAGGCTTGGTAAACCTCGGGCGCATCCCCAAACACCCCCATGTCGATCATCATCTTGACAGCCTCCCTCACCATGTCAGCGACGGACGCTTCGGAGACGTTTCCCCACAACGCCGAGAGCATGCCGTCGGAGGCGATGTCCGCAGAGGAGAGGAAGATCATTGCTGCTTCCTCTAGAAGTTTATGGCCCGAGCTGCTGTCAAGGAGATGGTAGTTGCCAAGGATGTGGCGCAACGCTTTCTCTGCAGCTTTGACGTACGGCCTGGTGAACGGGGCCTCGGCTAGCAGCTCGTCTGCGAGCATCCTGAGGGAAGACAAGCTGAGAAGAGGAGAAATGTTGTGAAAGTCAAGTTAAGTTCATTCTGCAGATCCAGTCTCATATTAATTAGACAGGTCTGAGGTGATTGTAGGAACTAAAGCACTTTTGTGAACAATGACTTGAGGCTGATTCCTAACATCTTCTTTCACGCAGCGCAAACCGTGTTTCTGATTAATTTCTTCAACCCGGTGATTCCACAGAATTCATAGAATGTCTCAGTTTGACCAGGATTAATATTTCTCCATCATCTTGCTTTGTACTTTTTCGCATAGTTTTTCCCATTTCATCCTCTATAATAGACTAGGGAGCCTTTCCGCTGTGATCAATGATCTATAACTCATGCAGTCAGACCCGATTGATTCCCTGCGATATGCAGAATGTGATCCTTATCACCATGCCGGGCTCATTATTGCAGCTGGCGTAAAAAGGGAAATCAATTTTAAGAGGATGTCTCGGCTAGCTGAATCATAGTTAAGCCGCTATCTGCGCAGGCATGCCTGTTTTCAGGCAGACTCGCGTTAAATTAATCAAGTTGAATGCATACGTGATCGCTCCAATTCCTTGTGTAATTATTTAGGAATCAAATTGGTCCGACTGGTGAATTGTGGATAATGTTGTAACAACAAATGCAGCAGTGAGTTCACATATAGGTGAGGATGGGTCTGTGTTGAGAGGTAGCTGTCTCTTAACAGATGTTTAAATATGATCAGGCTGCAGGGTTTTTTTGCACTGCATTGTGGTATGATTGCATTGCACTCCTGTGGCTTCAGTGAGGTCTGAGAGGCCGTCTAAGGCCATGGCTAGGAACAAACGTATGCTATGATGAATTTCTTTTCGTCTGACTTTTGATAGTTACAAAGAAACTCTTGTTCTTTCATTCAAACATGATGATGCAACAAATTGAGTTTTTTTTCTGCCACATTTGTCTGAGAGGTTTTGAGAGTCCACAAGGTAAATGTGATGTGATGTTTGGCAGTAATGACTTAATTTACTTAAATTACTTTATTATCATTTATTTATTTATTATTTACTGAAATGACATAATACTATTAGTACTTTATGGGAAATCTTTCTTGGGGAAAGTAAACCATAACCACAGAAAAAGGCACCTCATGTTGGCAATAACATAATCTAATAGTTCCTGTGTGTAAATAGTCACCTGTTTTGCAACTGCAATTCCTGAAGCTGCTTGTACCACTGATGCTCTGCCTCAGGGCTCAGAGGCTGGCCTGCCAACATGGAGAGATGCCTGGAGAAAGCCATGATGAGCTGGTCTACTGCAAGTGTCTGGTTAATGCTGACTTGGTAGAGAGACCGTACTGTCTTGACAATCCTGGCAGCAGCGGCGCTCACAGTCATTGGTCCTACGCCCATGTGCTGCACAAGTCAACATAGAGATGGGCTGTTAGCACCGCGGCAGCCCTCTCTGTGTGTCAACACTGCCACCAAGTGGTGAAACTGTTAATTGTACTTGAATGTACTGTGTGTACTTGAGAAGGTTTCACATTTTTGGCACATGGTTGAGAAACTAAAATTCGATACCCTCCCGTCAAACTTTTTGTTTGTTTGCAATTTTTAATTTCACGTGAAACGCATCTACTCACATCCATGTTTATGTGGTCGTAAACACTCAGAGCAGCGGTATAGGCTTCAATGACGGGGTGCAGGCTCACGTTGCACCACATAGCCATAGCGGCATGGCTCAGTCCCGCTGCCTCTCTCACTGGCTCCCATACTTTAAGAACTTCACTGCACTCCAACGTGCCATTAGCCTGCGGGTAAAAACGACAATAAAAAGACAGCATGTTTCAGATGCGCTGGTCACAGAGAACCAGTTCAGTTAGTGAGACAGAGTATCTGGAAGACAAAAGGCAGAGGCACAAGGGAAAAACATTATCTCCTTTGTCTACACACTTTACAGAGAAGCAAAGAAAAGGGCAGGAGTCTCACACAGGTATCATGGCCTCTTACATGCTGACATGTCACACGCCCACGCATACTGCATGTGCACATTCTTTGTATGTAGACCAGCTCTAGTGTGTCTGCCACGTCAGAAATCTTGGACAGTTTGTAACAAGTGTCCCTGTAAGGTATAAACAAGACTAGGAGTAGCGTGTCGTTTTTGCTCATCTTAATTATAGATCATGTGGTCTACAACAATGTCAACCAAAGCAACTTCTTACGACTGACTGTATATTCTTGCCTTTGGGTGCCACGTGAATCATTTAAAGCAGCTCTATGTAACTTTTCATTTTGTGTTGACTTTGGCGGTCCATGTGGACAAAGGTGGTAGTGTTTCATCTACTTTGATCTTTCATCTACATATTCTCTCTCTGCTTTGGTCCCAGCTGCAAGAATGCCACTTTCCCAAGAGGACAGCAGGCGGCAGCTCAGAGCCAGCGCTGTTTAGTCTGATTTTGTGGAAAAATCCCACCTAGTGGGATTATTATTATCATTATTAGAAAAAATAGCAATTACTAGAAATAGCCAATCCTCTCGCAATTGGTCTCATTTACGTATGTATGGTTATGTCACATAGAGGCATCAGTATGGAAGTGGAACTATTTAAAAACCTGTTAAATACTCAATAGAGAAGTTGACAACTGCTCCTGATAATGTCATTCAAAGTGCTCATACATGCATTATTTGTGTCCTGGTATGAGGATGCTGTCTGTCCTAAAAGTTTAAAGGGGTGGAAAAAAAGGCATGCAAAAGCCTATACAGGCGAGTGGAACACAACTTCCATAGAAAGAACAACAGTCCCCCAGCTGCTCTTACATCAGACATATTATTGTGAGATAAAGCAGGTATTGTGAATTGCAATAATGCAAGAAGATGTTTTCGATACAGTGGCTCTCCTCCCCACATTACTCACTCTCAGAAACATGCACGCAAGTATGTCAGTAAAAAATAGCACCGGAAAACAACTGTGAAGACAGTGTGTACAAGTGCTATCAGAGATGGAGGTCTAACCTGCTGAACTGCCAGGATTGTGCCTTCGATGGCAACTGACATTCTTTCCGAGACTTCACTGATGTTGAAGTGGCTGGAGTTCACAGACTGTGCAAATTCTCTCATCAGGGTCACCACAGGCATCTGAAGGCTTAGTATCATCACTGAGAAAGAGAAAAGACACAAGGATTGACCAGTATGAATGGCTTTAGAAAACATCCTAGTTTAGAAAAAAAAACATGGTATGCAGAAAAAATGTTCATGAAATGGTACAAGAGACACTTTGAAACAGCTGCCTCACATATGTTTAGAGTGTGTGAGTGTGTAAAAGATGTGCTTTGCAAGGCATAAACAGACAAGGTGACAGGAAATGTGTTTAATATTTTACATGTATTTAACTTAAGAAACTATTCTTCCTTCCATCAGTGACGATTGTTTCTTCTTAATGTGTAACAGTGATCAGTCTGGATCATAAAATAGTCTCTCCCTGTCCAGGCTCCACAAATGTAAAGACAACAAGCCTTCTGCTCAGCTTTCTTACTGTTTTCTGCTCGAATGATGTTCACCGTACTCCCAATGCTTTTTTCAATCAGCGGGATAACAGATGTGAAACCGTCCCACAGCTCTGTTCCATTGACGGCTGACAGTAGGACTCTTAGCATCTTTTCAAGTCTGCGAAAAAGAAAAAAAAAAAACACACAACGCATGACATTTGGTTTAGGGCAATCACAGAGACAACTGAACAGCTGTCTTTATTATGAAATAAATAAATAAACCATAATGTTGTCTCACCCAGATGCAGTTCAGTATTGCAGAGCTGTCTACCCAGCACAGAGCAATTACTTGTTTGTTTTCCATTACAAGGAGTAATTAAACTTACTTTTCCCATGTTTCTTGGTTTGCCTTCCCTGTCATCACCTGCTCCAGGACCGGAACAAGATGCTCAAAGGCCCCCAGAGATGGAGGAGTTGTCCCCAAGCCTGCGCCCCCCATCACAAGTGGCCACAGCGTGGTCAAGAGTTTGCCCATCTGACAGTAAAAAGGGGAAATGTTAGCAAAAAATACAGATTTTATGTGATTTAATGCAAAACACCATCTACAAGGGTTTCATTTCATATGCCAGGATTCAGAGACTATTATGAAACCATTATGTACAGGGCACGTGGCATTGATAACTGATAAGATAATGCTCTTTGTTGTGTTTGTCTCTTTAGCTACTGTATTTCAATGCCGTCAAAAGCAGCTAATCTGACCATATCAAGCTGTGCGTCAGAGAGTTGTCTTATCAGCATTTTTTAAAGTCATGTAATGTTTAAAATGTGTCATTTTCACTAAATGTTTATTAACACTAAATCTAACTGAAAGAAACAACAAAAAAAAACAATCAGTCTCGTACTTCGTATAGTCTCATTTTTAAGTCATACCTTGCCAATAATTACGGGCACGTCTCCCCTCTCGAAACTTGCCCAGAGACTCATGTTGCCTGAAATCACAAGAAATACTGTTACTTTGATCCACAGCTCTTAGGCTGTCTGGCATAAGTGCTTGAATAATGAAGTGCACAATGCGACCTCCACTCATCAGAGTTCATCAGGATTCAACATGTTGTCCACCTACAGTTACACAGAGAAGCTGACTTGCCTTGGCCGGACTCCAGGATGCACTGAGTGATGTTAATGAGGACAGAAACGTAGGACTGGGCTGTGCTGTTTGGCGGCAGGAGGCTGTGGACTGTCTTCATCTCATTCAGAATTCTTAAGAAACAAAGCACATCAATATTTCACATCTGAACGTCTCATCAAAAGGTCATCGCGTCTCATCAAAACACAGCAGGAATGCATGTCATCCATCTTTGTTTGATCTGGCTTATCCATCTGGACCAGTGACTGTTACTTATGATCAATGGAACGCAGATGCCTGCTGTTTATCTACTAGCGTACTATTTTTCAGACAAGCATGATGAATATAATTACTTTCCATTAATTAGTTGACAGGACAGTACAACCAAAATGCATCTGTGACATATTTAACTGCACGAAAAAAAGTAAATAAAACCATACAAACAGTATGAACTAAGATGCACTAAAACGCTACGTTGATCTGCAGGGAACATCACTCCAAGTGGCCCCTGTCACAAACAAGAAGTCATGCGATCTAGTGTTAACGAAAACATATTAGTCATAGCTCCTTGAGGATTAAGTTCCTCATTACTAGCACAGCAAGTCAAGAAGCTAACACAATGGAACTACATTAAAAGCATTTATTTTACTCAACGATAGTAACTTTAGCATATTTATTGTTGAGCACCAAAGCAATTGGTGGTTTTTCATTTCAACCCCAATTTATTGATGACTACATTTTTTACGCATATTTTTTCACTGCTTTTATTTTATCATATTTTTTTAAGAGACGTTACATAACTGGCATTGAATTTAACCTTGTTCATTCCTCTGCCACCGTGTTTCTTTTTTTTCTTTTCAAAGTTGTTGATGCTAAATAATACAAAATATTATGGCAATGTATGCATATGTTCTACTGACTACTCACATGTGATTCCAGCTGTCTGGTCCCCCAACCATGGTGACGGTCTTGAAATATGTGGCTACTATTTTCAGCGCGGAAAGGAGGTATTCAGCGAACATTTCTGGCACCGCCTGTTGGATGACTCTCTCGGCTCTCATGAGGAGGACGAGGGTGATGTTGCGCGATGAGGCAAAACTCATTTCTGGCTGGACAATGAGCTTGAGCAAGTCCCGCACAATTTCCAGGATGTCCTGCTCGACAGGGAGCCCCAGGGGGCCGGTGGCTGTGCTCACAATTTTCATGGCAGTA
Organism: Terapon puta; assembly: GCA_028564955.1. NCBI lineage: Eukaryota > Metazoa > Chordata > Actinopteri > Centrarchiformes > Terapontidae > Terapon > Terapon puta. The sequence continues at coordinate 8,484,622 of JAOXYL010000052.1, forward strand.
TGGACCGCTTCCACGATGGCGGCTACGAAGTGGTCGCTCTGTAGGCCACCTGGCTGCTCTGCTATCATCAGGGCTTTGTTCAGAGACTGGGTGACATTGTGAATGATGCCGAGGTACACCAGTTGGTCCTCACTGAGAATATGAACCATCGTCTGCAGCAGGTTCTGGATATCTCTCCCAGGGGTGGAGATATTCATGGAGTTGTTTCCCCACTGGAGCATACTCGTGAAGATCAACGGGATATCGGGTTGTTTCATCCACATCTCTATGAGGTCAAGGTACAGTTTGATTTGGAACTCGGCGGCGTGCAGAGCGGTTGTGTTGAGCCACGGCACTGAGCCTGGGATATTATTTTGGAGCTGCAAGCTGACCTTTATGAAGTCGAGCAGACGCCGGAGAATCTCAACGGCTGCCTGCCCGATTTGAGTCACCCCAGCGCCATCTAGAGGGTAGTGAAGGCTGTTCATCAGGGAGACCAGCTGGTTACTCATAAACAGGGAGAAATTCGTCTGTGCCAGCTGTAGTGTCACTTGCATTTGTGTGAGGTAGAAAAAGGGGTGGAGGAGCTCCGAGGCTGAGCTGCTGCCAGTGATATTTTCCAGCCTTTTCAAGTACCAGTCTACAATCTTCAGATATTCTACCTGAGCGTACAACTCATCCATCATCAAAGTGGTGTTCAAATTGTTATATGGTTCTGGGTTGGTGGCTAGTTTTAGCAGGTTCTCCAGCATCCTGATTTCATTCATGATCTCTGGAGAGCTCAGGTTATTCAGATGGAGGCTCATCTTGACACTGGCCAGGGTGCTGTTCAGGGTGTGTATGACAGCCATGTCGGGACTGGAACTGAAGTTAACTCGGAGGACATCACCGATTGTGTTGGCGACGACGAGCGGGATGAGGGACAGGATGGCCGTCTCGTTGCGGAGAGCAGGGATGTGCTTCAGGAAACTGCCGACCCCTTTTATCAATCCCATTACACACTGGGCTGTCACCACCGGGCTGTGCTGTGGGTCAAAACACTGGCGGACGTTGGCAATCTCCATTATGTTTACCATCAGGTTGCTTATGTTGGCAGCCCCGGCGAGTGCAGCGATGTTGTTCAGCTCCTCGAGTGTTAGGTTGGACTGCATCAGAGCACTCTGGACATGGGACACAGTAATGTTTGGCGTCGCCATGATCAGCCTGATGAAATGAAGAGCCTGTCTGAATGCTTCTACATAGGCCGCATCATTCGAGGACAGGAGGAGCGAGAAGAATGTGCTTGCAATTTCCTCATATTCCCGTCCCACGAGAACTAAATTGGTTGCAGCGATGTTGATGGTGACAGTGCCGTTGGCAGAGAGTGTCATGTTTAATATCTGATCCAGGAAGGTGAAGATTTCTGAGATTCCTGCCAAACAGTTCTGGCCTGCTACACAGTTGGTCATCTGATACTGCAGGTTTTTGAAATCCTGGAGAAAGCGAGCAGCTTCCTGCTGCACCTCGGGCGGCAGGAATGCCACAAATTTCTGCGCAACAATGTCCTGGGCAGCATCTGGTCCAGCCTGAGTCAAGTTGAAAAGACTCTCAGGGGTGAGGAGGCTGAGAAAGTCCTTGGAAAGCGAGTGAAGGTCAGTGACTTGTGCCGTGCTCAGTTGCCCATTAGGCAGCGTGACCTGTTGGATTTTTCTCAGCCTGTACAGAGACTTCACAAATTCTTGCAGCTGGCGTATGTACCCAAGAATGATGTTCGTTGGGTCACCATCAGGAGAATCCATCACTGTCTTCAGTAGCTCCATGGCACTGAGGATGGCCTCTACAAAGCCAGATGACGTCTGGTTGGTGAAAGGCCGGATGGCTTCTCTTAGACGGGCCACATAGTCAGGGTGGAAATAGTCTGAATAGGTGAGCAGAGTGTGTCCCATGATGTGGGAGAGAGACATGGTGAGGTTACCCTCCAAGGAGAGGAAGTACATGACCAGCTGCTCCAGTTCAGGCATCGTCGGGTCTGTCTCATTGAAGGTGAAAATGTGCTGGTTGAGCCTTCCAACCCTCGAGGCAACATCAAGCACTGCGGAGGCGGTGAGAGGGCCGCCGCTGAGAAGAGGCAGCAGCGGTGCCAGGCCTGTGGACTGCAACAGGTTCCCAACAAGGGGAAACATGAATTCGGGGTTTGAGATGTTTCGGTCTGGAAGGACGGTGACGGTCTGAACGAAGTTGTTGAGGTTATGCAGCAGATTCAAGAGGTAGGCAGACATCGCGTCGCCACCTTTGAGTTCTTGTTTCAAATATGACCCTGCCAGATTTTTGTAGATGTCACTGTACACATGCTGCAACAGATTCACACTTCCTTTGAGGCAACTACAGAGAAAAGAAAAGAGAACATGTTCAACTGGCGAACAGCGGCAATAATCTTCCCATCTATGGTAACTCAGTAGAGTCAGTCCATTGAGTAAACCCTAACCCTGTCAAGAGCCTGTAAGTCGCTAACAGAACAAAAAATATAGTTCCAGAGCATCAATCATTGCAACCAATGAGCTTTACCACTTACTTCACCAGGACGTCTTGGGTTGGTGACATCAGGGCGTGAGTCACTGCTTGAGCAAACTGTGGCCAGTTCAAACCAGTATTGCAGCGAATGGCTAAGGTGGGGACGGCCGCAGAGCCTAAAGGGGAAGGTAAACATATTGAACACATACTCATATTGATTGTGTTTGTTTAACTAAGTTAAATAAATCATTAGTTAATTCAGGTAAACACATTTGGTATCATTTGGAGAGATGGTTATGTTCACCCTGCACAAGTGTCATTGAACGTTGGTTATGGTTTACTACAAATATATCAGCTCTTTCCGCTTGGCACGTGTCTACATGTGTTAAGTTTGTATTGTTCTTCATAGGCTTACTGTTAACATGACATTGACAGAGAGAAAAAGAAAACTGAAAAAAGAGCAAAGAAAAGAGAGAAGAGAAGAGAAGAGAAGAGAAGAGAAGAGAAGAGAAGAGAAGAGAAGAGAAGAGAAGAGAAGAAATGGGGCTCACAGTTTGCCGGCTGACTTGTGACACCAGGTCTGTAGTTCAAAATCCAGTAAACCATGTGGAAATAGTCCTTCACCTCGGGCCACAGCTGACTCCGCTCAATCTTTTCTCCCAGATTCAACATGAAGAAGAAAACACTGCAGTACAAGCAAAAGCACAACACTGTTGAGACTGTGAAGACAACCAACAGCATGAAATGAGACATTGTGCAAATTATCTAAAACACATCATAGTGGAAAATTGTTCCTTCTATTCACATTTATTTTTACACGCCACTAAATTCACTGAAATGAGCCAGTAATGTAACCTTGTCCAACTTAAATCAAATTTCTTCACCAAGGAGGAAAAAAAATGTTGGTGCGTCAGAGTCTTACATTTCTTCAGTGAAAAGACTTCAAAACATTTCATTAAAAGACAATACTTAAGAGTATATGACAACCTGTAATCAATCATCTGCTCTATTCAAAAGAAGATATGCGCAGAACGTTAGCTCTGGAATGAAGCCCTGCAGGTATATATCATCATCGCTCTCTCAAGACCTTTGGAGAAGTGTCCCGTTGGCATCATCAGCGCTGCTGTTTGGCATCCAGTCCATCCAGTATGCTTCGCCCAGCTCTCCACTCAGCCTGTCCAAAAACCCTCCAAACTGCTGGCTGCTGTTAAACAACCTTTGCCACGCAGAGAGAATCATGGGAAGTGTTGCGTTGTAGTCGCCTTGGCTTGTGATGGCTTTGTACACGTCTTGTGCCTGCGGAAAGAAATCAGAGAAAAGGACAAAATGCTTGACATGTGTTGTGTTTGCATTTACAGTACACAATAAGCACAGATAAAGCCCAGGTGATCCTCTACAATGCTAAATGATAATGTGGTTTTGTGCAGGACACCAAAAGTGTATTTACAGGAGGAGAAAATTCAAAACTGGAACAATTTTTTCATTTCTGGAACCTTGAAATAATGCCTTAATCATAGGTCACATGTCTGGTAAAATTTCTAAAAATAAAACTAAACCAACAAATGCAGATGTATAAAAGTGTTTCTTTGTGAAGGATCTGTTACTGCAGATCCACAATGGCCGACTGATTAAACAGAATCTGTATATTTCTCCAAAATAAAACGCCTCCAAAACAATAAAGCACTAAAGAAAAGTAAAGACTGTAGCACAACGTTTCAGGAGGACTTATAAATGTGACTCGTAGTAATAAGTGAATGCCAGGCAGCGTATAGCTTTGGAGCTCTTCAGGGTCAGTTGAATAACTTTTACCTTCTCGATCAATGGCAGCCAGTCCGCCAGGAGAGCGCTCTCGAGAGAGGAGTGGTTCTGGCAGATCGCTGATCTCCACACCTCGATCTTTATGCTCTCCGTGTTCAAGAGCCACTCTAAGGGGCCCAAGACTGCCTCGCACGTCAGAGGCTGAGGTGCCAGGCTCTATTGAAACAGAGGCAAAAAGTGCAGACTGATGAGAGTGTGCTAACTTTATTGTTTTCCATACCATTACTGAAAACCCTTTAACGCCTAATGTATCATATTTGGTACAAAGAGTAAAACAAAGAGAAAAATTGCCTGAAATGTTCTATATTTTCTTTTATTTCCAAAATTAACATTGTTGTGCGCAAAAGTTGCCAAAAACTTGTCTAAAATTTCCATTTTAATTACTTAAAGTGTAAATTTATGCTGACATATGACATATCTACGAAATAAGAGTGATTACGTTTTTCGAGAAAACTTATAAGAGTGATGCCCGACACTTCAAAAGTAAGATCAAGGTTGTAAAACATAAATAAAACAGTCATGGCACAGCTAGTGTACCTTCATGATCACTTCCATCACACTGTCCAGGACACGAGAAATCCAAATGCTTGACTCAGACTGGTTGGTCAGCAGCATTAGATATATCTGTTTGACTTGGCCGACATCTTTCACAACGCTGACTATCATTTCTGCAAATCAGGGAGAATGCAGAGGACAGATATGTAACAGACAATAGCAAGATCAGTTGACTACAGCATCAGTCAGTGTTTCTCAGGACCGTTTAAGAAAGAAATCCATGTTGAGTTACCTGGTTGACTTCTATTTTTTCTCATACAATACATGCCAGGAAGATTGTTGTTTCATAATGTGTTGTAATTTTTCGCTTATGTGTTTGGGTGTGTGTACGCATTTTATGCATTGTAAGTCCTCTAGTCCTACTCTGGTTCAAGAATTTCTATCTTTCATCAGTCCCCTGAGAAAGGGTGTGACTTTGTTCCATTCACCTCTGGCCTATACTGTGCGTGTACTCTAGATAGACAAAACAAGTGACTGTGACAGTACGTGACAAAAAAACAGTGAGTCATGCTCCTTCAACTGAAAACAATATGTCCTGTGATTGTCTTAACTTAACAGATTTAGTGACTCGCTAGTCCAGACACTCTTGCTCTTTCATTGTCACGGCTGACACAGAAAGGTCAGAGTACAAATCAGAGTATGTCCTAGTTCAGTGTTTTTTTATTTTGTCTTTTTTGAAGATGTCATATGTTGAAACTGTCACTGTGATGAGACATTTCAGGTGGTTTCTTCCACATGGGAGACCCCCACTGTGACTGGGATGCTGTGAAGCCTTACCTTCTACAGTTTCAATGGACAGAGTTGCTGTTGTCATGGACTCAAAGCCGAGATTAAGGATGCTCTGGACGACCGCTTCCAACTCAGGCACGACTTCCAGAACCTGCATCACCACTTGACCGACCTCCAAAAACCTGCCGACGCGTGAGGTCAGACTGCAGTCAGAACTTTTCACATGACATGGACTCCAGACTTTCAAAACCCACTGAGGTTTTGAACAGATCTCACATTTTTAGCATTAAAAAAAGTTTGGTGAGCCGTAGAACATGGTTTGTTTGTTCTCTCTAAAAATAAGTTATCAACAATAAAGGCTAAATAGTCTGGAAGATTATTCCATCAAAATGACAAGAAATGCCTTTTACATGCTAAAATGTTATCAGTAAAAGACATAAACCAGCCTTTATACATTTCTTCCAGTCCTCTTCATCTGAATATTTGTGTGACATTAAGAAAGCCTGGGGTGGCCTCTAATGGATTTGCACTGCAGCTGAGTAGAACGCATGCAGCGAACAGACTATGCTTACAGCTCCTCCTCGATGTTTTGTGGTTGTGCGTCTACGCTTCGCCGGGCCCTCGTGATGTCGGAGCTTCTCTGTCCTCCTGGGGGCGTACCTCCCATCAGACTGTGCAGCAGCCCTTTGGCGAAAGACACATCATGCGGAGCGACATGCTTACTCCATGCCAGGAGGGCCTGGGACGGGAGTGGGGGTGAGAGGGGCAAAAGCAAAAGGAGAGGGTATGCTGAGTGAGATGAGGAAAATTAAAATCATTTCAGTTGAATCAAACCTGAAGATGAGGCTCATTAGCACATATGCAGCCTGAATCTATAGGTGCACATCTTCTCTATACATCACCAGATTGCTAATTGATGTCCACCTTACTGTTTGCATCAGTCCACTGGGTGACAACACAGTTAGCTAACTGCTTCTGATTGGGAATTATCTCATCAAAACACATCTACTGGAGTGGCATTGCTAATTGGATGTCTTGGAGGTTTCTGTTCCCCAGGTGCGACCTGGGAGTTGCCGTTTCTCGTTGCCACGGCCAACAGCTTTCGTTGCGGCCATGGACTAATTATTTGGTATACTCTGAATCTAATTACTTCAGAAGGTGGCACTAGAGAATGCAAATTAGGAGAGAGGACAGAGGACAGTGAGAGAAGGGAGTGATGGCAAAAGGGAAGGACAGGTCGGTAAAATGCCACTGTGCTGCTGGTTCATTTCTGATGCCTCTAACTTTATTTCTCGATGGCAATTATCTTCACATCGCTCTGGCCTACCTGCTTCGCCACTTTGTCGGGGCTGATCATGCCCAGCACCATGTCCACCGTGCCAGTGCTGCACGCCGCCATCAGCAACAGTGAATTACTGCTGTTGTCGCACAGATACGAACGCACCATGTCTCTGTCCATTGTCAGTGCGATAGCCTAGAGGGGACAAGAGAGTTACAGGAAATGATATCAAACTACCAAGCAACCCTCCACCTGCAGCCACACTCAAACTCCTGCTACACGTTTAGTCAACAGGTGTGGGATCGCTCGCAACTCTCCACAAGAAAGCGAATAAGGAAATGGTGAACTCCTCCTTTAACTCATACTTGAAAGCTGACCTGCACTGTCCTGGTTGTGGTTTCTGAAGGGATTAAAACCAAAGGAAAACCAGTTTGGCGACCTTGAAAGTGGCACTAATGTGGGTCTTTGTTTTATTAATAATAATATTTAAAGCAAAGGGTATTAAGTTAACATAACAGGTGGGGGCGTGCAATTCAGACAATTACTTTTCTTGATTAACTTATGTTTCAATTAGATATGTTAATTTCACTCAAATATGTAATGACTTGTCAACACAAACCTTGTCCAGGGGAATGTGGACCTCTTGCAGAACGCGTATCACAATGTCATTCAGCGAGCCATTTTGCAGCATGACAACCTCTCCCAGGGGAATGGACACATCTAAGCAGAATCAAATCACATCATCAGACGTCATGTCCTCATGGTGTATAAACACAAAAAGCTAGACTAACAGCATTTCTCTTGTGATAGCAAAGGTGAAAACATCATGCCTTCATCATGATTATACTGTACGAACTTATATTCTGCCATGAAGATATATCAAATAATGAGCAGTTGTTGAAAAGTCTTTGTGTTTGGCACATGGTGTGCTTGGTGAAGCTGATAGAAAGTGCAAATTTACTTTTCCCAGGCCAGCTTTGGACATAGTGGATCACGTTGATGCCTCCGGCGAGCAGCGGGTGCACCGCAGAAAGCGAGGCACCTGCTTCGGGGAAGTTGCTCTCGATGACACGCATGGCACTAGAGAGACCACGGGGGAAAAAACACCCTACGCTCAGAACAAGACAGAACCTGCAGCAAACACTTGACTTGAACTAATGAATGGACAAACACATACTTTGCCCCCCTGCTGCTCTAAATCCTTGCATACAGGGCTGAGCTTTACCAAAAGCTTTTCTAAACTGAGCTTTATTGCACCTCTGCTTAGTATTTTTAAAGGTTTGAACATGTTACCATAATATGAGACTGAAACTTAGATATACCAGCTTTTTAAAGCATTCCAGTGAAAGTATTGTGGCTTAGTCAAATATGGAGAAAAAATAAGATACTAATACTGTATATGCAAATATGCAAATATACCCCTGGACGTTGGTGAGCAGGGCCTCCGCGCTGTCCAGCACTTGCTCGAAAGAACCACCGGTGAGGAGCCCGGGAAGCGCCAGAAGGCTTTCCCACAGCGAGGTCTGATTTTGCAGCTCGTCTAAGACCAACACCGCCGCCCCTGCCACCATCGCCATCTCATCTGGTTTCGTCAGCATCAGCTCCATCAGTATCTGACAACCAGAGGCAATATCACAGGCGGTTACGACAGCATGGTGTAATTAGAGATATATGATAAACGATTCACATATAACAGAAATAAAAGAACGAAAGTAATAAAAGATTAAAGCTGGTTTTCTCTCATCTTTCTGATAACAAGCTGGGGGTTGTAGGCACAAACCCTCCAGCTGTATGTATGCACACGCACACACACGCGCACACACACACACACCTGGTTGAGTGTCTGGAGCGAGATTTCAAACACAGTCCTGTTGGACCTGCAGAAAGTGACCACGGCAGAGCGGAGCTGGTCGGGCGAGGTTGTGTTCATCATGGGCAGCGTCATGGCGCAGATGGCCTTCTTCAACAGGTCCGCCGACTCCAGCGTTCTGTTCCAGTTCTCCTGTGACAGGCATGATTTATTAAGAATTCATTTTATCATAGTTAATCACTGAGTGAAGACATTCGTACAAAAGGGCATTGATTTTATGAACACAACTGGCAACTGTTACTTCAAATCACAATGTTTGTCTTTTATAATCTTTATAATCCACCTTATAACTCGTGAGCATTTCTGCAGCAATAACACAAAATATCCAAATGTGAAATGTCAGCTTTCCAAAAACAACCAGTTATACAGACATATTGTACCTTTATTGTGTTAAAACAGTTTCAATTTTGCTGTACATTTTAATAATAAAATAAATTCAGTATAGTTTTACAGTTTAGCAGATAAATATGTTTACTTGTTGTTATGCTGTAGGCCTGAGATTAGATCTCACTTATACTTAACCGAAACTAAAACGTAAGACCTGACTTGGACTTGCCCAAGAACGATAAGGTTGAACTTGTGATTACATTTTAGTTAACTAATTAGCGATAACCCTCAATAGCTGTGGAAACAGTATGCTCTTAGTTTGAAATTTTTACATTTTTTTTTAGATGCTTGGCTTGCATTCTGTCCAGGAAGGATGAAATCAAACAGTTACCACTATTATGACACATTCTCCTTACTGCTCAAAAATAAAGCCCCACCTCATGCAATATGGTGTCGCTTAGAAAAGGAGAACCAGAAGAAAGATTAATTTGAATTTTAAATCCCCCTTCTAGGCACTCCCTTAAGCCTTTTTGTGTGAGAACAGAACTTCCCCTGTTGTTAACAATGACCACTATATAAGAGACCAAATAAGGTTTCAAAAAAACAAAAAAAAACTGTGATTCTTGATTACAGAAACAGGATATTCCTAATTCCCAGCACTTCTATTCCTCCCATTATATTTTAACAATACCCACCTGATCTCCCAGAGGAGCGCTGCTGATGACGTCCATGACAGTGACATTATGAGAGCCTCCACTGTAAGGTGAACCTTTAATACAGGAATACATTGTTAAAAAAAAAATGTCAGAGAGTGGAAGGTGCAGCAAAGCCTAATGTACAATGTCAACAAGGGATCGAGCAGTAGAGAATAAAAATGACCTCAAAGTCATGCAAAAAAGTTTAACATTCAGGGAAAATATGTCTTTTTGCTTTATGGATATCCCTGTCGTGTTTTAGACACTTGGCTTAACCCTTTAACACCAAATGTCTCATACTTACAAACATACTACAAAGAGTAAAACAAAGAAATTTTCTATATTTTCAAAAATGTAGTGGGCAAAAGTAGTTTTATTTCTAAAATTAACATTATTGTGAGCAAAAAGTTGCCAATAATGCCCAATGTATCAAATGTGAAATAAATAAATAAATAAACAAAATGACTTGGCAAAAAAATTGTTTGGATTTTGTTAAACGGTTTAATAAACATCCAA
>JAOXYL010000052.1:8552673-8562696 GCA_028564955.1 Terapon puta
TCTATCTATCTATCTATCTATCTATCTATCTATCTATCTATCTATATATATATATATATATATATATATATACACATACATATACATATGCATATATATATATATACATATACATATGCATATATAAATACATATATGCTTTTTTATTGTTGGTTTTTTTTTTACCTGCAGTGTACAATGATCGGGCAGGAACGACCTCTGTAGCATTTGTTCACCTTCCTGAAAAGCAGAAAGCAGGAACAAGGGACAGCAGAGAAAGAAGGGAGAACAAAGAACAGAGAAAACACTTTAATACACATGATTTTATGATAAACTTTGTACTCGTAACTAACCCTGCTCACACGTTCAAAGGAAAGACATAAATGACCTGTTGTCAGGAATCAAGACATTAAAAATGCAAACAACACAGATATTAATGTCTCTGATGCAGCTTCTGATGTGTGCACTGTGGTTAGGCAGTGAGTGAGCAGAAAACAAGGAGAATGTGACCAAGAAGAATAGATAACGTGACAGATGAAAACAGTTAGAGATGAAGTAAGGAACGTCAGTACGAGGCAAAACAGAAAGAGCGTGCGGCGGTGGAGATGGCGGGACAGTGAAATGTTAAAACAGGAAAGAATAGGTGAAGAGGAAGCCACAGATTCACTGTCCCTCTTGCAGCAGCCAGTCACACCTGCCAATGCTCATTTTTGTGACTATGCAACTGGAGCCAGAGTACTAGCTGCAAACCACAAAAATGACACTGGGAGATGTTAAAAATACAAACCTATCAACCTGCACACTGGGAGAGAGGGAGAGAGAGAGAGAGCCGAGGTGATGGATGGATGGGGTATAAATTGTGCAGCCTCGGGGGGGTCTTATCTGATGACACGACGTGCAGACTGACGTGAGTGATGGGAAACAGAGGAAACAAAGATGGACATGGTGGAGGCCATCGGCGGGATTCAAATCACACACGCTGCATCCTGACCGAACCTGCTCTCTCTGTCTTGTGTTTACTTATTAAAACATGACCACCTGCTGAAACCAACCACATTTGTGTGTGTGTGTTTTGTGTGTGTGTACATGCAACTGCATAGTGTTTTTCTTTTTTTTACCTTCGGAAGTCGAGCAGCGGCCTCGTGGACGTGGGGATGCCGTCGGCCGGCCAGCTCAGCAGGTGAAACTGGGTCAAGGTTCTGGTCTCCTGCGTCTGGACGTTCTTCAGGTAGAAGCTTCGCACCAGGAAGTCCTTGCACCAGATGTGCTCTGACACCAGGTTCACCTGACGATCACCAACAGAGAAGGAGCGAGATGGAGGGCGGGAGATCAGTTAGAAAAGAAAAGTAAACAAAAATGGAGACGAGGGGGATTGTTGGGTGATCCACGGACTGAATTTTGCAATTCAAAATGTATACCTATACAAACATAAAACGCAACTAAAAATTTAGCTGGTATCTTCAGTTTTTTTTTATAACAGAAGAGGGGAAATAAATCTGTGACCTCAGTTTGGCACCAGGGGGAGACATTTCATCAAAATAGGTGAATTCGCTGTATTTAATATTTTCATCAATAGGGTTTTATGTCAGATTCCTCATTTGAACTGTTGCAAGACGGTGCTGAATGTAAAAACATATGTTCAGTAGGACACATTTGATTTCTCTCAAAGCTATTTTACCTAAGGCAGCTGATTTTAATATTTGTCCTGGGCTGCAAAAGAGAGAAAACTCTCACCTGCTCTGATGTTACTGAGAGGCTAGGTGTTTTGTATCAGAAAAGTAAAAAAAAAATCACAATTTGGACATTTAAATTCTGTATTTTGGGGGTTATTTCTTTAAATTATAACCCATCACATCTTATCAATTTCTGTTTCAGTTTAAGACATCTGATTTTTACCTCTTTGAGATTGGCGATCAACCTCAGATTAATCTGAAGTCATTAATTTTTCAACATGTAACTCTGTCCCTCTTTTATACATATGTGTTTGAGGGAGGGGAGGCCTTGCTTATTGCACCAGATGCTGGTTGGTTGCTGGGAAAGCATCATAAAAGAAATTAAAGGTTGCGAGTTACAACAGGAAATTAACCTCATAGATGTGGTACAGCGACGAGCCCTCATCAGGCCAGTACCGCTCGCACTGTTTCTCTCCGTCTTCCACCAGAGCCGTCATCATCACAATCACCGTGCAGCCGTTCTCCCACACCATCTGCAGGTTTGAGAGAACACACACGCACACACACACATCTCATTGTCACATTCAAATAAAATCTGTGACATCCGAAAGTAACAAGGCAGATGTCCTGCAGATGGGCTGAATGGTCCAACGGCCCGTATAATTTTAATTGAACAGCAGGAGTAAAGTCCCTGAATTGGGAGTGAGACAGGAAGAAGAAACAACTAAGGGAAAATCGTGCTGACCTGCCAGAAATCAGCAACAGTGTGAGGCAGCGGCCCCTGCGTGGCGATGTAAGCCGGCTGGCGAGGGTCATGATCGACCTATGGGGTTAAAAAGGAAAAGGATACATTCCCAATACAGTATAAGCCATGACTATAAATGGATTTTCGTGTGAGAAAGAACAAACTTTGCACAGAATGACTGTTTATTTAAATCTTTAATTTAATTTATTTAATTGTGGGTATCATCACAGACTGTGAGTGTGTTGGGTTCTTACAATGATGCTGGCGTTGATGTAATCTTGTTTATTGGGGTTCACTTCAGTCTTCAGCTTCACCCGAGAGTGGTCATCTGTCAGAGAAAATGGATTTCATGAGTGAGTTGCTAAAATGAAAGAAATCCCATTTACATTTTTCTGCTCTGCAGCTTTTGTTTGTCTTGGACTTGTATGCGTGAATGCATTGTCGACTAAGCAGGGTGACCGATGTGTCATAATACAAATAGCAGATGATCAGATGGAGTGACACAGTGATGAACTAACAGGGGAGGGATCCGGCGTGTCTGTTTTTGTCCATGTTGCCTGGAGCTTGAGCCACAGCAACTGAACTGGGGTCAGCCTGGTAGGAGCACAGAGCCTCCCACTCCTTCTGGAGGCGGTCCTTATTACGCAGGTGATCCTCCATGTAGGCCTGACGGAGAGATGACGAACAGGAGGTTAACTGCTGTATGGGTTAATATCAGGAGAATATTTCTGTTGCTCTGACTGGGCACGGGCTCACCAGGATCATGTGACCAGTGGAGATGTCCATGTTGGACTGGGCCGGCTCTTCGCTCCAGGACGGGGTGGAGCTGTGTGTGGAGGACGGGCTGTGCTGGGGGCCGTCGCTGAACTGGGAGGAAACGCTGCTGACGCGGGACGTGTCCGTGCCCCTTCGGCCGCCGGCGCCCGTGCCTATGTTGGACCCCGCCATGCCGCCGCTCACCCCGGCCAAGCAGTCCTGCCGGCAGAGGGAGGATTTGGACGCCATGTGCTGCCGACACAGCTCCTGAACGGAAAGTAAGGACGAAGTAAAAATAAAGATAATGAATTGATAACAACCCTGAAATTAAGCATTACTAACGATGTTGATTCATGGACTAATCAGTTACTGAATAATGCTGTATTCAAGATAAAAAATATAAAATATATATATAACATTTTAGATTTTAAGATTTTACAACATATATAAACCCACATTTATTAAATGTATTTCACATTTATTGTCCCTTTATGCTTTTCCAAATGATTATGACATCAAGACCAAAATAAAAACAAAGCAAGCTTTTGTAAAATGATATAAAATGACTTTTCCTCAGTCCTGAATCTCTGCGAGCTGCATTACCTGGTAGTCAAAGTGTGTTTCTGCTCCTCCCTCTGGCCCCAGGCCAAGCTTGCCATTGGCCACTTGCTGAACGTAGTGCCGGAGACAAGCTACGGCCATGGCCAATACCAGCACGCCTCCTACGACTGCCATGGAAACAAGGGTGATGACTGTGCCGCTGGAGCCCTGGGAAACCCTGGTTACCTGAGGGAGACCCCGTGCATCGGTCCTCTGGGGAAAAAAAGACATCGTAAACAGTGGTGAATGAGATAAGGGCATATAGGCAAGGAAAACAGATTACTATCTCACAAAAGTGCGATCTCCATTTGTTGAAGTGCAGATGTTGCCTTTGGGAGTTGTCAGCCCTGAGCTGAGGGACCCCGGGGGATCTGCTGTCACCACAAAGGCCACTCAATGCATTTTTCCATTTGTGTCTGTGTAACCGTACATGACAGCAAGGTGTGCTCAGTGAGAGGCTGACGTTGAGTTTCAAAGACAGAGGTCAGGTAGTAGAGGTCGAGGCAGTACAAACCAGGAACACATTTAAAAGACAGCAGTGGCTCAGTGAGGGTCAGTGAACATTGGGACAGTACAAGACACGCTTAAGTTTTGTCAAGAGTGTGTCATTGCACCTCTTCTTCTGTGTCTTTTCTTTTTTTCAAAGCAGCTTTCACTCCCCTGCCTCATCAAACGGAATTTAACATTACAGCCTTGTCAATTTAACTACATTCCTGTTCACTCAAGATGTCACTCCAAAGATGAAATGCAGCTTCGCCAGTGAAATAAATAGACCTTGAGAGAATGAATTCATTTCTAAATCATAACCTACGTTCTAACTACAGAATTTGCCTTTTGATATAACACCAGTGTGGAAAAAAAATCACCAGATAACACTGAATTTGAAACCAACAACAATAATTGCTACAGAAATGTAATGTCTGTGTAAGTCTTGCTGTGAGAAATAAGACTTTACACATGCTCTGTAGACTGGAGGGGTACTGTGTTGTTTTTTTCTATGGTACCATGGCAATTGTAAGGTAATGTTAAAATAGCTGTTTCCCCTCACTATTTACATGTATATTTACACTTCAATTGACCTAGAGTATTTATCCTCCCCATCATTTATTTGAATCATTAAGTAAAATCAAAATACTTAAATCAGTATCTGACTGCCAAGTGTGTTTTTCATCAATGTTTTAATAATATACAAATCTTTGTAGATTTAAATGAATTGAAAATGACATCTCTGAATGAATGACCCAGAACTGAGTGTTCCTCAAGTGTTGACACTATAGATAATTTATGACATCACTACCTCACCATTTTATGTTTTGCTGGGGACGTTTTTTTGTAGCCCTGAATTTGGTGGTTGTGTAATCCATCAAACACTAAATCTGAGATGGGCGATGATTCAGAGACCCGGGAATCTGGCTGTTTGTGTGAGCGGGGAATAACGAGGTTAATGACACCTGTGACTGTTGCCATAGCACCTGAGAGCCACAGTAGGGGGGAGGGGTGGAAGAGATGAAGCACCATGGCAACAAGTGAAATGCTGCTCGTCGTGAGCGTGATGTCGCGCCGATTTTGCTCTGGCCACTTGATCTCCAGGTGGCAGGGGTTTCTACACAGTGACATTATGGCCGGTGCTGGATGGAAAACAAGCTCCGGTGGTGACACAGATGCACGGCTGTACATTGCTCGTGCTTAAAAGTCAATCTCATCACAAACAATGGAGCACATTTTCTTCACCAACACCTCCTTTTAATGGTATTCTTGACTGATTCAGATAAGAAAATATTAGGATTTCATGAGCCAAATGAGACTTGCATTCACCTGAATCTGATCTGTCAAGTTAGGGTCCATGGCTGGAGAGATTAAAATGAAAAGAATACAGTGGAGCGATTATGCCTCTGTTGCCTTGACGACTGCTCCACATGTCACTAATAGGAGGGCTGACAAAGGAAATTGTTCTGATAGGCAAAGTGTGTTGGTGTGTATCAAGTACCTCCCCCACGCCGGTCTGCACAATCTTCAGGCCTGTCTCGGACTCCAGGAAGCTCTTTTCAGATACTGTTTGGGGGGGCGGACAAGACAAACATTTTGTGAGATAAAAAAAAAACAAGTTTGGCAAAATTATATTTGAAGAAAGATCTGTGAGAGCGACAGCACAGCTCACCCACACATATCACTTGTGTGGGCAGATAGACGTGAGCGTGAGCGTGTGTGTGTGTGTGTGTGTGTGCGTGTGTGCGTGTGTGTGTGTGTGTGTGTGTGTGCGCGTGTGTGTGTGTGTGTTTTGATCCTCACCAACTTTAGCAGCCACCTCTGCAGCCGTCATGTTGTGTTCATTCTGGTGGATACGGAACGTCAGCGCAGGACCCACCACACTGGCAACACAAAACCACACACACACACACACACACACACACACACACACACACACACGTTGGATGCTTCAAACTGCGGAAAATATTCTTGCCATGTAAAACAGTAAAACATACATCTCACAGGCAGCTGCGGGGTTACCTGATGTTGATGAAGCTGCTGGTCGTCAGGTGTATCTTTTCAGCCAGGAGCTGCAAAAGCTTCACTCCTTCATACAGACTAAGGGAACTATGAAGGAAAGAAAAAAAGACCACCATGCTCCTTTTAAACTGTATGTTTAATACTATTTGCTGCTGTTTACTGGCAGTTAATATGACATATAGGGATTTTATCTGTTGCCTGTTTGTGATGTGCTTTATGTTTTGGCAGTTAGTGTGTATTAAACTGAAGGAAGTGAAATTTGAATCAACACTGACCTGTGGTTGGTGACAATGTACCCGTACTCCTCCTTGCCTCCTGTCTCCTCAACCAGTGGCGGCCTTTGCTCCTTCATGCCATGTTCGGCACCAGCAGGGGAGGCCTGAGGAGGCTGGGAGACGGGCGGGGGCAGGCTGGCGCTCTTGGCTGGAGGCGTGGCTGTGACTGAGGTGGAGGAGGGGGCAGCAGGGTAGTTGGGGGGGCCGGGAACGGGGGCAGGCTTTTCCGGCTTACGGGACACACTGTCTGTTTTTAACAGCTGCATCTACGGGGGGGAAAGGACAGAAGGCCTGTCAGTTGTGTGACTGCTTCTTTTGAATGACGCTGATAATGGATGCTCACATACCTCTTTGAGGGTCAGGAGGTCTTTCTCAACGGGATCTGTGTGAAGGGAGCAAATACAGATCAAACAATTTGTTCCATAACACCTGCTTTACCTGCACGATATGGTTGAAATCATTGGTAAGACAAACAATTTAAAAGATGGTGGGCTGCAAATTTTAACCTTCTTGTATGCAGTTATAGATGCTGAAGCAGTATTTCTTTTCAGATGTTGATTAAAAGGTCAAATGCACTCCTTTATATTACACTTCCATTAAAGCAAGAGTTGGTTATATTAGGAGGAAATGCTTTTATTTTGAAAATTACAGCAGCTATAAGTTCCAGGTCCACCCTCCTCTCTCTATGGTGCACACCAGCTCACCTCCAAAGCCCCCTCCCCTCAGCATAATTCTCTTTTTTTCTTATTGCTCTTTTTCTTCTTCTAGTTTTGTTTTGTGTATGTTTTCTCTCTGCTTGGGTATTGTTGTTTATCCAGCTTCAATTTAGGTCATGTGCGGTAGAGCAGGGCCTGAGCAGGAGCATTAATAGAATCTCTGTCAGATACCCTGTTGTGATTGGTTGTTCTGACCCGAGCACATTGAACTTAGAGGCAGCAGGTCATTTTTTAAACTATTTACCTAGTACTGTTTAAAAAGCCACAGGTAATAAGTGAAAAGCTGCACCTGTCTTGTCCTGGGCCTGCAGCAGCTGCAGGATGAGGGCCAGTTTGTAGAGCTGCTCCTGACTGAGCTCTCTGGGGTCAATCCCGTACCTCTTCAGGACTCCTGACATCCTCTGGAGCAGGCCGTCTGACACAAGGAGAATAAGGTTAGCGTCACCTTTGCACTGCTCAGTGTAAAAATTGGATGGATGTTCTGGATAAGCACACTATAAGTGATTCTGTTGGATTTATATGATGTAAGGTACAATGTGAATTGAGTAAGTCTCAGTTATTTTCCCTCACCACTGTTTCCAGACAGAGTGCTGTAGTCCTGAGGAACTTTTTTGCTCTGCAGCGCTGGTTGTCTGGGAGCAGTGCCAAGTCTCTCCTCTAGGGTGTAGTCTTCCACATAGTCCACAGGTATCTCCAGTTCCAAGTCCTCATAATAAGGCAGACCTGCTTAAAACACAACAGCTTATGATGGTATCAAAAATGGTCATGATGTATGTAACACTGATTCCGTGTTTTTTGAGCGTCGACACGTTTTATTTTGAAAACCCTGTTTACCTGCAGGAGCCATGGGAGGGGCCCCTCGGTGGCGATAAGAGGGCTGTGGGGACGTCAGGTACAAAGACAAGGCTTCCTGTAGCAGCTGCCTGTCACGCTCCCGCTCTCTCTGACTGGCCTGAGACCTTGAGGATGGGCGAACATAACCACCTCCTGCCCCAATGAGCGATCTCTCTACATCATCTTGGTACCGGTGCTGAAATTAGGAGATGCTGCTTAAATAGTGCTGTTTGTATACATGAGTATCATGAGTAACATGAGTAACAGTTTTACTTCATAATGCTTTATATTTAGTTAACAGATATGTACGTCTGGATTATAATAATTTGTGTGTGTGTGTATGTGTGTGTGTTTGTGTGTACCTGGTGGTATGTGTATGGGTCCATAGAGGCTGTCTGCATACGTAGCGGGGACTGGGGAGGCTCGACAATCATGTAGTCAACATAGTTGCCGGTGGGAGGTTTGGAGCTGGACTTTGAGCTGTGGTGGTTGGATATGTGCTGTTTGGACCTGGCAACAAAGAGAGAAACAAAAAGAGTGTTAGGGTGAAATGAATGACTTAATCTGACTCCATTGCTTGACTGATTTATTTTCAACTGTGTTTCTTCACTAAATGTCACTGTTAACTGGAGAGTACTTACTGTAATGAATGAGAGGAGGAGGAGGAAGAGGAGTTCGGTTTAGAGGGTTGGGTAGCATGGGGAACTCTCTTTAGCTCCTTTGATAAAATGTACTGGGTAATGTCGTCTTGCCAGGAAAGACCTACACACACACACACACGCGCGCGCATGCACACACACACACACGCACACAGCAATTAAAGAAACCCACTGGAGCTGAGAATGAGAGTGCAAGACCGAGATGTGTTTGTGTGTCTGTGTGAGAGAAACATCCCTGAAATCAATACTTGTTGGAGGCCTGCTGAAGTGCCTGCGTGTTGTGAATGGATTTCTGCCTCTATTCATGAAGTGTCCATCAGGTCAGCACATCGGTACTAGTTTAGTGCATGACCAAATGAATTTCACCAGGCCTTGTGTATCACATTATTAGCCATACTGGCAGAATTGCTCTAGTGACGGCAAGGTTGGCCTGTCAGTCGGTTAAATTATGTGTACACTAATGCGGGTGGTCTCCAAGAAAAATATATAATTCAGATAAAAATAATGACAGATAATTACAGACATTGTAAAGCATTACAGCCTTTGTTTTTTCATAGTTATGTAGAAGCAAAGCTGTATTGCTTTAACAATGTTAGCCTTGTCAGGGAAGCTTAGTAAAGACTTCATCATCTCACCTTGTAGCATGAGCTGTTTAAGGACTTCCTGCATCCTCTTCAGAACAGGCACTGACACCTGGTACCGGACCAGATCTTGCTTAGAGGTATGACATTGACCAAACAGGCCATCTGGAATAAAAACACACACATACAAAAATGAACCCTTAATTTCACAGTGTGTCTATTTTTTTCTTTGATTCTCAGCTCAAAACTGTATGAATTTCTCCATAAATATTTAATTGAAACTGCTCTTGAGGTACAGTACAGTACTTTGCATTACCTGCAATTCCCACATCACACTAACCCACAGCAGTGAGTCATAGTTTTGAAGTACGTCCCACACACTTGCACTGCGCGTCACCGTCCCTTTGACGAGGTTCTCCACCATCAGCGTGTGCGCTTTTGAAAGAAATCTTTGAAACCTTTGAAATAGTTGCTAACTTATAATAACCTTGACTCAATTAATATGATTTCAGTTTTTTTTGTGTCTGTCAGGAGCATAAATTAATCCCCTCTTTGAACACCTACAGTTCACGGACAAAGCACCGATCCTTCACACTATCTCATGCATCCACTCTTCAGTCAATAAGCTGAGCTGATGCGTCATTCCTAGATTCACAAAGTTAGGACTCACTGTCAACCCTGTCTCAATCATAAATAA
>JAOXYL010000052.1:8588882-8602171 GCA_028564955.1 Terapon puta
AAACACTGACACACTGAAAAACAGTTACACTAGGATTATCATGCAGTAATGGGTTAAGGTGAAAATGATTGGTCCTCCGGTGCCAAACCATCATATATCATCAGGTATTTAGTATTTAGTACTGTAGACTCTTTTTGTATCTAAATCCAAAAACACATTAGAGAAAAAAAACAAGTGGCCATAATCTGTGTTGCTGTAGAATTTCAACATCATGTCTTTTTCTTGTGCATGTTTTAGTCTTTCATCTGTGGTGCTTTACTGTAATATTAGTGTTTATTGTAGGGAGTCAAAACGAAAATAGTTCCTCTGTGCTGACAGTACCTCCTATACAACCTCTGGATGTTCAGTACAACAACATCAATGTCGGGAGCACGTCTGAATTTAAAAGCAAATCACAGGCAAATGCATGTACACACAAATATATGCACACATTAACAGCCAAGTCTAGAAAAAAAAGGGTCCAGTAGTAAACAGTAGAGGGCGCCATTTGCAAATGCTTTCATCTTGTCACTTGGTCTCATTATTCACAGGAGATGTTTATTTTAAACCTCCTTTACATCATGTCACACTTCTTCCAAACTGAAAAGATTCACATTTTAAACATGACCAGTGTATTGACAAAAAAACAGAAGAGGATCAAAAGTACAGTATGTTCTACATACATGACAATGAATCCCCCTCTCCTTAGCCAATATTTGGTACAACCCATCACTTGCCACAGGGCTCATGTGTCCGCTCACACACACTCACACACACACACAAACACACTATATTTAATATTTTTACTGTCACGTTTTGTCCCCTCAAAGCCCCCCAGCAGATCTCAACAGTCGAATTCCTGGGCGACCAGTATCAGACGGCAGCTTCTTGCCTTTGAGCCTTAACAGCACATTTAGACAGCTCACAAATTCTGCAAAGGTGGCTTGTTTCTGGGAGAGGGAGAGCGATGTGAGAGCACATGTCAACAAATAGAACACACGTACATAGCTTACAAAAATGCTTTCAATTCAGCAGAGAGAGAGAGAGGAAAGAGGACGCGAGGCGCGGATGTGTCTCCTGCTCAGGTCCGTTTTGCAAAACAGTTGGTGTTCGAAGGCAAAAGGAAAGCGATGAGATGTAAACGCGTTCCCCTACGGAAAATGGCAACAGTGGAGGCAGTGACACGTGGAGTGTTAAAACCGTTTGATCCCCGGCACACCTGAAAAAGAGGACATGTGCTGCCACGTCTGGATTCGCATGCTGTCAGCGGAGATAACGGGCTGATTTCACACGGTGACCTTTCAATGGAGGGGGGTGATGAAGACGAGGTGTCTTCCTGTTGCTGTGTTAGCCGCGTTTTTGTTGTTGTCGTTTTGTGTCAATTGCCTCCGAGCACTCTAGATGGAATCCGTGAAGCAAATCGTTTCCTCCTTTAATTAACCCCGAAGTCAAGATATTGTTGAGGGTTTATTGAAGGTAGTGCTACAGTGACTCAGTGAAATTTTTATCTGAAATGGTGCAGCCCTCGCGTGGGGAGACGAGCGTCTTCATCACTTCCACCGCTGCGAACCACCACTGCAATCACTTCTTGTGGCTTGAGGTAACCAGAGTCTTTCAATCAAATGTTCAGCAGAGATAGTTCAATTAACTCTCTAACAGGCTGGTCGATTCTTTCCCCCCCAGCGTCCTCCAGATTAGTACAGTTACAGAAGAGGTTTGACGTCTCTGCCCTTGTGTCTTGACATTCATAAAGAATATAACAGGACCAAACCAGTCAAATAAATACAACCTCCGACAGGTCTGAGAGGAGAAAACCAGTGTGGGACTCAGTCACGCCACCTCTGGGATGTACCGAGTTCCTGGTGGGCTAATAGGCAGTTGATTGGGTTGGCACGGTGAGGTTAGGTTTTCTATCCCTAACTGCGACAAAGAGGTTTGAAGTAGCCTTGTGTGAAATGTGTCTGGTTGGTTGCCCGCATGAGCATTTCGATGTCTCAGATGCGAACTGGGGGTCCGCTGGGGGCCGTCAGGGGCACTTGGGAGCCGCAGTCGTAGTCAAGTTCGCCCATCCGGGAGCGGCTCATCATCCGACTGTGAGAGTACGCTCGTCTGTCTGTTTGTCTGTCCCTGAAACTCCTGATGTAGCTCTGTGGACAGACAGATGATACAGAGTTGGGTCAGAATATTTAAATTACGAGCTAAATGTGATCAATATAATATAAGTAAACCACTCAAACAACAGTTGTGAAAACTTACACTCATGTACACCTGTTGTTAAAAGAACGACTTTTGTAAATGACTCTTTCAATACCATTCTTATCTCTGTCTGTTTAATAGGAAAATGGAGCCAGGAGGCGGTAAGTTTAGCTTAGACACAGGCATCCCAAAACTAACTAAATTCACTTACCAGCACCATTAAAGCTCACTAAGAAACATGTTATGTACAATGAAGAAGCTTTGGTTTTATCAGGTGTTATTTGCAGGACTCTTAAAGACACTTAAAGAAGTCACTACTCCTGGCTGTGAAATAGTCAAACTCATAACCCCTAAATAAAATCTCTTTGAACAGAGTAATGCTAGGTGTTTCTGGTCTTTATGCTGAGGTAACTAGTTTCAGTTTTACATAATATAGCAATAAAAAATATGTAGAAATTGAAAGACAGACACTGCCGTACTCTGCATCCAGGATTTAAATGGTGTTTTTCACACAGTGCACACTGTGTACACACAAGTGGAAAGACACATATTTATTTGTTTTCAATAAATGACATGACAAAGCCCTGAAAATTATCGGAGAACTTGTGGCTATGTCTTGAAATATTTTCAGCATAAGATTTTGAGAGTCAGAATCTTAACCTCATTTCATCTTTTGAATTAGGAGGCTTCCTAATCTTACCGGTGACAGAACATCTCCATCAAAGCGTCGTTTAGGGTTGACCTTGCGGTGGTAGCCGGGTTCAGTCTGAGGTGGAGGGACCTTAGGCGGCTGAGAGCTCTGGGCTTGGTGATGAGGGTGGGATGCTCCTGGGTGGTGGTACTGCTGGTGATGGTGGTGATGGGTGTGGGCTTTCTGCTTGTGGCTGGTCTTCTGGGTCTGCCGCTTTTTCTTCTTCTTGTTCTCCTTCTCCTTTTTCAGTCTCTCTTCCCGCTGTCGGATCCGCATGAGCTGGACCCTCCGTTGCTGTCGACTCAAAACCACTGGAGGCAAAGAGAGAGATGTGAAAATGTGCGGACAGAAAGAAAGAGAGAGAGAGATAATCAGGAGAGAATGATAAAGAGCTGATTAAGTCTGGAGGAAAGGACACAATCAAAATCAGATGGATTGCCAAAAAAACAAGAGAAACCTTCAATCAGATGACACTTTTTAAAAATAGTCCAATTAGCTTTTAAATGCTGATGGTGAAGTATCCCTTGGGAGGCCGTTGTATGTTCAGGCTACAAAAAGAAAAAGGAAGAAAAAACCAATGACCATTTCCTCATTTCCTCCACTCTATTCAGTCGCTTGGCAGAAAGATAATTTTCCTGTCTGCATGCACTGAGCTGCTCAGTCTCCTGACATATTGTGAGTGGGTGAGAGTGCTCGTGTTATTTTCACACCCACCCCAGCAAAGGATGTCCAAACTCCATCCTGTCTCGCTGTCCATTGATTACCCATATGATTATTTTGGGGCGTGTGCGCTTCGATTCGGTGCTTTTTATACACTGCTTGGGCTGACCTGTTTCATGTTCATAAAGTGGGGTCAAAATGTTGCCACAAGAACAACGACCCCCGCTGAACTCGAGCAAAGACAAGATGTACTTTATGCATCACAGTGATGGTGTGTGTCTGTATGTGCGTATATGTGTTTGTGTGTGCGTGTGTGGGTGGGTGTGGAAGTGTTATGAGGTCTATTGTTGTTTCTTTGTGCGGGTGGACAGCTAACGAGGCACCATCTGCCAGGGAAACTGCTTAATGATACCCCCCTTTTCTTTTCCTTAGCTCACCCCACCTCAGGCCCCTCTGGCTTCATGCTACTGTGTGTGTGTGTGTGTGTGTGTGTGTGTGTGTGTGTCCTTGTATATGTAGCTTTGTGAGGACCAATATCATTTCATAGAGCTTGGTTGTGGGGACATTTTGGACAATACTTTAAAGGGCTCTTTTAGGGTTTAGGTTCAAGTGAGCTCCAGCATTTGGGGTTAAGAGTCTAGTATTGCACATTCAGGTTAGGTGCTTGGGAATTAATTAAGTCAGGGGGGCCTCACAAGTATAGAAATACGATTTGTTCTTTGTCACTGTCCATGCATGCAGGCCACAGAAAAAAAGCCCAACATATGCCAGCTAATTCATTCTTGCCTGTGTCCTCCTCGCTATTCAATCAGCTGACAGACAGATGATTTTCCTCCCTGCTCCACTTGGATGCCCGGCTTACCCATTGTGCCCCAGTTTATCAAACCTCCCCTGCCCTGCCCTTCCCCCAGTACACCTGCTCCCTCTTTTCTCCCTGTTTCCCCCGTCCTGCTTTCTCTGTCATTACAGTGCTTGTCACCATATAGGATGCTGTCAGCAGTTAAAGGCGGCAGGCAAACTGTGACAGCGGCAAATTAGTTTTTTCTGAATTACATTTAAGATTATATACTGTATGAGTATGTTTAAAGGGGTTTCTTGGTAATACAATGAAGCCCCTTATTGACCCGACTCTTATCACAAAGCAGCAGGAACTGCAATAACATTCATAGTTCTCTAACCAGAGCTTCCGCCTCCTTTTTCCCCTCATTCATCTTCCCGATCGCAGGCTGTATCTAAGGCAACAAGCACACTGCACATTGAGCAATGCAATAGTTTTTTCTTTTTCTTTTTTCTTCCTCTTTCACTATTACTATTTGTTATTTCCATATTATTATCTTCTCCTTCTTTTATTTTTATCCCTCTGTCTCCGGAAGTCTCTTTACTTTTCATATTACCAAAAAGAATTCTCCGTAGTATTATACTTCAATATGATGTATATTCACAATGAGATAACAGGTGTAACAAGGAATATTACCATACTAATTTTCACATCTAAGTCTGAGATCTCTGTTGATGAATTCAATTTCTCTGTTTGTGACTGTTCAACAGAGAGAAAGACCGGAGTGTGATTAAGACGTGTTGGACCAGTTATAAATCCTGGAGCCACACGATATGGAATAAAGGTATTTTAGGAATTTTCTGTTTTGAACTTTCCTGAATTTTCGGGAAATTGATTCCCTCTATTACAGATGGCTTTAAGCCTACCCATGACTCCTTCAACGTCTCTGTCTCTCACACACACTCAATTGTACATTTTTTCAAAATAGCACGAAAAAGCTTCCTCTATCTCTTTGCCCGCACTCTTTGACTGGAAGCCATGGCAGCCTGCTGTTTAATCCCATTATTTGAGGCCATGTGTGACTTCTTCTAAGACACTGTATAACTCTGTACATCACACGCCAGCAAAGATCAAATGTAAGAGTTTATGTGTGTGTGTGGTTGTGTGTGTGTGTGTGTGTGTGTGTGTGTGTGTGTGTGTGCGGAAGACTGACATGTGTGTGTGTCCCAATTATCCCGTGGTTAGTGTACGAGTGAGTGAGAGACTATGCCTCTGTGTATTTCTGTCTCTGTCTGCTTATGTGTAGGAGTTGCGTGTATTCTGTTGTGTGTGTGTGTGTGTGTGTGTGTGCGTGCGTGTGCGATAATGCCATCTGTGTTGTGGTTGCTTTCAGAAAGCCTGTTTCCGTCAATAACACATTCTCCAGACACCACTAATGTTGGTGTATTTAGACTCTCCTTCGCACACACACACACACACACACACAGACACACACACACACACACAGTTCCTTGCCCTCGTAATGATTATGATTTCTAAAGCTTCCAATAAAACAGCCTTTTTAATCAAATTAGGATAGATTAGTCAGTGCTAATAAAAAAAACTCACCACCGTGTAGTGGCCTTGGTGAGATCGATACTGAAGCCTCATCATCATTTTTTGTATTTGACATGCTTACTGAGTATACAAGATTACACTTGAAATCAAATTCAAAAGCTGAAATTATAATTTAGCTGGAACTGTTACTTGGTACTTTGGTTGTTGTTCATCAGCCATTACATTCACTACAAGTTATCCCATGAGCGGAGGAGTGGAGCCTGTGAAGGAACAACGAGTGAAGCACTGTCAGATAGTCTTCTCTGATTGGTTGTTTTTGACCTGGACACGGTGGATTCTGACCATAGTGGATTTTTTTCACCGATTTTCCATCTCACGTATTACTGTCAAGACATAGTGACAGTTTTAGTGAATATGAGTAAGGTTATTTTAAAATAAGCTACCTACTTCTGTTTTAATCAAACATCACCAGCAGAAACATGAGGGGAATAGCAGCAGCTGCCACGGGTGATTTTAGTAGTGAACACTGTAATGTGAATTTAAAGGAGCACAATGCAACATGCATCTTTATACATGTTTTATTGTGCTCCTTTAAAAGGTCTGTCCTCACTGAATTATAACCAGGAATTGAAGCTGCGAAACAGACCTTGTAGATTATCCCTCTCGAACCAAACACATTTCAGCTTTCAACATTTGAACGTTTTCAATAGGTCTGCAGCAGCCTTGCCTGAAGCTTGTGGCCGTGGCCTACATTAGAGCTGACACGGTGAGGTGAGCACCACCTTTCTTGAATCAGCCATTTCTGAGCACATCAATCGTGTGTTCGCGAGTTCCAGGTTGGTGCAGAGACTCTGACTGTGGCTGAATTTCAGCAGCAAGCTAACAGAATTTTTATTTAGGTGAATGAAATGTTCTTTTTATTCATAAGCTGTGTGTTTGTGCATTTCATTTTCATGAATTCATTAGCTTTCATGATGTTTTTATTAAAATCCTCCACCAAGGGAGAGATCAAAGTCTTGGCTACCATCCTCTGATGTGTCATGAAGACATGTTTTCTGCCTTGGTCTCTCCCTTCTGCCTCATATATTCGCAAATTCCCCAGACTCTTTATGGAATTGTCCAAACCTGCCATTTCCATTGTCCAGAAAATCTCTCTGGTGTGTTTCTTTCTTTCCATATCACCTGACCTCTGCACCTACGTTGTTTTCAGCCTTCTCTATCCTCTAGAAATGTCTTGGCTCTGACATGTGATGCCACGTCTTAGCGATGAAGTCTTTCACATTTTAATAATATCAAAACTAGTGCCTTCTACAGCCGAGAAGCAACATCAAACAAATATGGAAAAATGACGAGTCTGAAATACGATGCTCCAGCCACAACACAATCTTAAATTAGCTCTTGGTAAAAGAAAAGTTTGATTGTGTCTACAGAGCAGCATGACTCACCCTCTGTGTGAGAGAATCCCTCTGCAGTGACTTTCCATTGGATCAGCACTCCGAGAAGAGCCAGGACAGGCCACACCCCCAAGATGACCCAAGTAAACCAGCACACTGGCCTCTTCGGGGCCACCTGCAACGAGTATGATTACAGTTTCAGTTAACAATTATTTTTTTATAACTGTAGCGAAACCAAGGTCTCTTGGTTTCTATATTCTTAGTCAAATAAATAGTGAACAAATGCAACAGATTTATGAATACAGCTCGTTATCCATTCTCTGCTGGGTGAATGAAAAAGGTACAATAGGTATGTTGGATGTTTGATTATGGTTTGATTAACTCTGGGGCTACAAATCAAATACAAATGGTGTCAGAATGAAAGTAAACTAAATAAGCTAAATTAAACCTAAATTAATGGTTGCATAAATAAATAGTGTATGAAAGTAAATCATACACTACTATAATTTAAATTAATAAATACTCTAAGTGATTTTTTTTTCAATATTAGCTATGCTTAGCTCCTGTGTTATGCCATAAGCCTGTCTTTCCCTCATCCACACATATATTAAACGCACCTCCCTGTTCTCAGCTAAACACCCAAATCAACTATTGACCCTCTCCTTCCACTCAGTTCTAACCAGCAAGAATGCCCCAAGGTCTTGGCAAAGTTTAGCTGGTAGTGCAGCAAAGGTGAAATGTCTAAAAAGGTGATGCTGACTGTTCCATAAAGCGGTCAATATTTCAGACTTCATCTGTAAGTCTGTCTTTCTGTCTCTCTCACATGCAAACAGATGGAAAACTGTGACCATCCCTGATAACGAAATGCAGGGGAACAGTAATGATGTCCCCAAAAGCAAAAGTACGTGAATGACGACCCTCAACCATATAGAGTAATCTCACTCACAGACACAGTGGAAAAAAAGCTCAAGGTGACTTCAGATAAATCAATAACATTTCTTTCACTCTGTCACTAACAGAGCAAACACACGAGCAAGCCTACCCTGAGTCTCTCGTAGATGTAGTGTACCAAGGCGAACAGCTCTATAAAGTAGTCCACGGTGACAGTGATGATGGCAGAGCCGAATGTGGCGGTGGAGAAGGTGACAAAGCAGCGCTGCCACTGAAGAGTAAGCACAGCAAATAACGTCCCAGAGCCCAGAAGTATACCCAGGGGGACCCACACAGTTTTGGGGTGGTAGAACTCTTCCATAACCTGTGGGATAGAGAGAGGTAGAGGAAGAGGTTTTTTGGTTGCTGTTGTAATAATTTATCAAAATTAATCAACATTTATGACAAAATAATTCACAAAGCCAAATTGCTCAGAATCAAATCATAATGAAAAATAGCTAAATAAATCAACACCCAATTTAGTTATGCAAATTGTCTTCTTCCAAAATGGAGCTATATTTTGAACTCATATCTATTATGTTACCAACATTCGACGTGAAGGTCTGCCTTCTGCTGTGTTTAATTAACAAATTTTATTGAATAGATGTTTAAGGTGTTTAACTATTTTTTTTCTCCTACAGAAAACAACCTAAACAATGTGTTGGGTTATTTGTATGAAAATGGGTCTAAAACTAAGTCTAAGTCTTATCTTACGGTATTGTACATGGTATGTACAAGGTAAGCACATGAACATTAGTCTTAATAGTGTACAAATAAATGTGTCTCCTCACCACCAGTGAAGCCACTCCAACCAGCAGGCCCAGCAGCAGGCCCACCATAAACAGTCCTACACTGCGAACCAACATGGTCACCAGGCCACACAGGGTCCCGATGCCCAGGCCGATGCCCACTGATGCCTCCACGCTCAGCTGAGTGTCCATCACCCTCTCCTTGTAGCACAGCATGAAGATGACTACAGAGCCAAACATTAGGCCTGTGAGGAACAATACGGCCTTGAAGCATCGATAGCCTAGAGGAGAGATGGGAAAGCAGACCGATGTGAGGCTGCTGCAAGCACGCATACTGATAGATGTTGCATCCGTGTGTACGCACAAGCCTGAGGGAACACAAACACCTGTGAAATAAAAATGTAATTCATTACAAGGACGACAAACAGCAAGAGGGCGGCCGCACACAAGACATTCCTTTTAGCTTTGAATCACTGTCGACGATAAAGAATACACACACACTTTAAATTTATACAGCACATGGAAATAAACAAACAAGAGTAGGACTTGGCTTCTCTTTAAACACACACGTACACAACAAGCAGTGCTTATGAATGATATCCTGGGATCAGCACAGCCTAAACAGATGCCGAGCTTAATCAATCAACACCATCATCCGCTGCCAGAAACATACCAGGATCAGTGTGTGAAAACAAAGCCAACATGCCATGACGGAAAAAATATGTACTTGGGAACTATTTTCTAATTAGGCACATGTTTAAAAGGGCTTATAATTATAACCTGCAGGATTGTAACTAATGGTTTCATTAATTTTAATAAAACATTTATGCTTTACAGAGCTATAACAAGCCATTAAAAATAAGATGGCTTTTGGGTTGCACAAAATCAGATCTGGAGGGTCTCAACAATCGACCTCTTAAATCGATCGATGATGGACGACTGTGTAACAACAACAACAGCAAAAAAAAAAATAGTATAAAGCAATGCCTCTATCATGCTTGGTACAAGCATTTAATTTCTCTCTTCTGTTTTAATGCTTACATTATACAATTTTCCCCATTTAACTGATGTTGATTTTACAAAAAAGCTCTTAAAAATAAAATGGTGTCATCATGGAAAATAAAACATTACAGGGAGGGTGCATAAAGAACAACAATACATTAAATAGTCCTATTCCTGTGCTGGGTAAGGGAGCAGTATATCCACACACATACAGATGCATTTCTTTATTGGAAGATAGGAAGAGCAGATAAACAGTCTCTATAAACCTTTATGAAACTGCCTTAAAATATGATAATCATCACATTACAAAAGGTCATCTACATTCATTAGTCAACAGGCCTGCTGAATAGAGCAGCTGCTCTCCTTCAACTTGTTTTCTTTCCCCATCGTATGGTCTCTCTGTCCTTGGCTTTCTCTCTTTTCCTCTTTCAGAAGTTTATTTCCATTTTAATGTGGTTTATTGCAATGAAAAAAGACAGCAAAGCACTAAAAGTTGAAATTACCAATAGTCAAAATGTCCTTGGTCCTTGTTTCTGCCTTTATTAATGTTTGTATCTCCCTTTATTTTTGTTCTATATCTCCTCCTTTCTCCATTGGACTGGACTGTCTCGAGGGGGACCAACATGAGATTGTTATCTTTGTGTAATCAGGCATTGCACAGCTGAGCCAAACAATACTCTTCCTCTCATCCAGCCCACCGTCCACGCTCCTTCCTCATGACTGTACCTCATTTAATGTGATGCACTTCTCCTAGCCTTCTTTATGTCCTTCTACTCAACCCTGTGTGTTTTTCCTAGATACCTTTCAGCCACCAGGCCTTTAAATAAAAACGTGCGATGAAAGCCACTGAATTTTTCACAGCTGTTTGCACTTTGTCTGCAGCCGAATGCCTGAATGAATTCAGTTCTGACATGGGAGTAACTGGAGCATTTCCAAGGCATCTGAAGCCACCTAAACATTTGTTTGGTCAGTGGCCGTCACAAATTCCCAACGTTGTTCTTCCATGTCAGAAGGTCTCCATCAATCAATAAATACATTTTGTAACAGGATTCCTCTCGGTGACAGCTCCTCATGTCCTGGCCCACTTTCCTTGTCCACTTTTCTCTGACCCTTGCTCTTCTCTGCCTCCCTCGGTCCTCTAACCCCCTAATACCCCCCCTCCACATACCCCCTATCGTTCTACAGCTCTGCTCTTCTGCTTATCCCTCCCTCTTTTGTTCCTCGTTACGTCCCTTACTTTTCCTCCAGCCATCAAACCCTTCATCCCATCTGTTCACTCTGGCTTATTCAGCACTCGTCTCCCTCCCTTCCGCTCTTTCTTCCTTTGCCTCATCCATCTTGTTCCTATAACATCACTCATCATTTCTGCTGCAAGTTTGTTGTTTTTCTGCGTGAAATAGATGACAGCTAACCTTCTCTTCTCTGAGCTTTGGATCTCAACCAAATCCAACAGTCGTAACAGGCATCCATAAGCAGGGTGAATCAATCTTCTTCCCGAAAACCAGCAGAAAGGTCTTTTTTCCTCTCATCGCTCAAATGTGAGCGCAAGGTTTCTGAGAACCGTGATCAATATGAATCGTGTCTCATTTGCAGAGCAGTGAGTTTGTTTGGTTACAGAGCCAAATCTGGCACTGGTGGGGAAAATGTACCTCTTCATCTTCCATTTTTTATTTGACTAATGCTGTCAAATAAACTGAGGGAGACAGACAGACAGCAGATGGTCAAAGATGGAGGCGCTTAAGTATCTAAAGTAAACTGATGCCATCCTGACTTGTGAAATTGAAGTTTTTGTCAATTGTGGGCTTGGAGATGGTGTTAATTTAGCAGATAGAGAAAACATTAGCTGACATCATTACACATTTTTCCCAATGCAATGAGTGATGCAATTTAAACTTGCTAATGCTAGCAGTGTGCTTGAAGTACAGCTGGTAAAGTACATTTAAAGTGGGATACAACATAGTCTTTTGTCTGGCTCCACCCTAAAGGCAAACTTGACATTTTCTGCCCTACTAGTGGTGAGGATCTACAAATAGCAACACTCTCTATGTTTTGTATCCACCCAACATTTTTTATTTCAGGGCCGCGAGTTGCTATGGTCTTGTTGCGCGCTGTCAACTTTGTAAAATAAAGTTGTTGGATAACCTGTTTGTAATTCAGGGACTGACGCTGCTGATGCCTTACCAGGACATATACAGCGAATGTTAATGCCATCTGTACGCTTCAGTGAATCGCTCTCTGTCTATTTGTATGCAACAAATCTTCTCAGAGATTCAACATACATCAATATTCAGCCAAAAACAGCACAGGCCAAAATTATAATTTTCTATCTTCTACACAACACAATTTCATTTATTATAACATGATACATTGACCTTTTCCTGCATGGTTTTGTTTGGTGTTTGTCTTACTGGCACTATAGATATTGATATTCCTGTACATGTTATTGTAAGGAATGTATTTTAGTTTAGATAAGAGACAATATACATTCGCAGTGGAGAGAATGATGGATGACAAGAGAACATATACAAGATAAAAATTCATCTTAACAGTGTGCACTGATTGTGAGCTGCATTAAGGTTTAATTACACATTTCTGTCTGCTTCTGTGGAATAATATTACTTGCACGGCTCTAATAGGTGTGTTCCCATTCATAAATCAAAATAGGAGGATGGCGTAAATCAACTGTCTGATATTATATGCAGCACGTCCTGGTTGTCAAGGCGCTGGAAGGTGGTTACAGTGTCTCGATAAAGTCAACAATCCAAGAAAGGCAGAAATATCATAAATAAAATCATATTTGCATGGGTCTGATCTTGTGTGCCTGCATTCCTACTTTTCCCAAAAAAATCATTAATTCACACAGCCACAGCGAGATGAAAATCGTTGCCACTGCCACTTTAACGAGAAAACAGCTGCAAGTAAATCATTACACAATTACACTGTAAGCAAACCAGAGGCAATGCACTGAAATGAATGGTACTTCGCACAGAAACACATGAGATATTCTGAATGCAGCGTCATCATGTCAGAACTTAAGTGATTCTGCTCCCTACTCGAGTGGAAATATATTTTTTCACTGCATCGTTTTTTGGAGCAACAAAAACAACTCTCACCAACTCTGAAAATGCTGTAACCCTTACAGCCAATCTCTCTCTTTCTCTCTCTTCCTCTAATTATTTATTGATTACACATTCCCGTAATGACTTTACATCCAAATTCATTAAGAGGAGCCCTCAATACTTATGACGCAATCAAACGCATTCACTCGCTGGGCACAAAAATGAGCCGCAAGTAAGGACTTTGTGTCTAACCATGAATTGACCCATTCCTACAGTAGGAGTTTGGACTTCTGA
>JAOXYL010000052.1:8602271-8613786 GCA_028564955.1 Terapon puta
AAGAAAGCAAAAAGACCACAGGGGGTTCACATCCAGTTCGAGCTGGTATTTTTGATTAATTGCAAAAATCTGCACTTCTTTTTCCTTTCAGCAGAGCTGCTGTAACATTTAGTTGAAAGAAATGTGAACATGCCTTTGACTAAGCAGCAGACGATAACATGTTTTTTTTCTTTAAAAGACAGCAGGCAGTCCAATCTTTTTAGCGTGTCTTATGATGGCAGCAATTTGGAATAGGTTGAAAGGGTAATGGAAATTCAACTATTTGACAGGGTGTATTTCTATGAAAACTTAGGAGTCTGAAAGTGCAGGCTGTGAGCATACCACCGTGTCCAATCCAACTATCTTCCTGAAGACTTGTGTATTCTAAGGCAATCTTTAGTCTGTAGCAGTGAGATTTAAATATTGATTCCCATACCCAGAAACAATAGAACCACCTTGTATTGCTCTTGAACCAACAATATCAGACATGAACGAGAAATGACAGAAAAATGAACAACAGATGAGATGTCAGGGCTCTCTGGGAACATGTTTTAACATTTCCTGGAATGTGGACGTCTTTCCTGGAAAGATATGTCAGCTAGATGTCATTTGTCACTGTTTCCATTGTGTCTTTTATTAATGCTACGGGCAAAAATCCATATATCTTTGTTATTTTTCATTCAACAAATGCCCAGCATCTCTGTTTTTGCACTAGACTAAGATTAGTTTATGTTTGCAACTCCACACTGAACAGTGTTATTATATATATTATTCTTTAAAGACAGCACTGTCTGACACAGTGGGCAATATGCATGCTTGCTGAGAGTTAGACGAGATGATGTTTTCTTCTGTCTGTATGGTAAATATGAAGCTACAGCCAGGAGGCAGTTTGCTTAGCTCAGCATGAAGTCAGCCTTGAAAAAAGGGAAAATAGCAGATTCTGATTAGCTCTTTTCAGCAATGAGAGGCATGAGTGGCGAGCTTATGAACATGTGGCTTAGACACCAGATTGCAAAGTTCAATTTGTCAGTGGCCCTGTACATTCATGTACCCTGATAAGCAAAGCTTTGACGACTTATCACTCACCAAAGAAGCAGTAGATGATTCCAAAGAGGCAGCACATGGAGCAGACCACCGAGGGCACGATCTCGTACCGCCTCTCGATCTCCTGGTCACACTTCAGCCCCGCCTCAACCAAACCGAAAAGCTGGCTGGTGGAAGTCATGTTGACTGAAGTGAAGGGGGCGGCGGCTGCGTTTAAGGGAGCGGAGTAAGGCAGGGGTGAGGCGTCTAGGCGATACGTAGAGCTGACGGGATCAGTGGGCGTCACCCATTGAGACTACCTGCAAGCAGGGTTGTGTGGAAAGAAAAATGTGGATGGAGAGAGAGAGAGAGAGAGGAGGGGGGCATGAGTGAGAATGAATGAGAGAAAGAA
Organism: Terapon puta; assembly: GCA_028564955.1. Taxonomy (NCBI): domain Eukaryota; kingdom Metazoa; phylum Chordata; class Actinopteri; order Centrarchiformes; family Terapontidae; genus Terapon; species Terapon puta. The sequence goes on from JAOXYL010000052.1 coordinate 8,603,686, forward strand.
AAGACAGGAAAGAGCGATTATTGATTGCTCATTTTAAAGTACTAAGCTGTGAGTGCTGACAGAGCAGTAAGCATGCATAACAATTTTAAGAAAAGAAACATCTCAGCACGGCACAGCCACTCGAACAACCACTGCTGCAGATGAAATGACTGCATGGTAAAAAATTGCAATTCAGCCACTATCGTTCACTTGGATATACGGCAGAGTGAGGAGGTTCCAACAAATAGTACCCAACAGTTTGAAAGTATTTAACCAGTGGAGGAAGATCTGCAGGACACACATAATGGTTGCCATGGGAAGATCGACAGAACGCATTTGCATACATTTGCATGCTGTGGGAAATTGTGGCACAAGTACAAGAGTGTTTGTGAGGTTTGTATTTGTGCCACACGACTAAGTTTCTTTCAGAGGGATAAAGAAACAACCGCCCTTAAACATTTGCATCTCTTCTTAGCCCCGATCTGCCACTGCTCTAATCACTTGCTTGAACTAAAACACCAGCAAATACCCACTGCTGAAAGACTGCTATATCATAGCTTTACATGCTTTAAAGCAGCGCTGCAGTGTTGTGCATATACACAACTCACTATTGTTATGAAAAACTCTTCAGGAAGAAAGATGCCGGAGTATCACACATATTGATTGTTCATGCTACAAATTATTTACCTAATGCACTTTTGGTTGAGGCATTTAGTGCAACGCAGGCTGGATTTTTGATGAATAAGAGCAAAAAATCAAGTGAACATCCAGCAAAAAAAATAAAATATGATGGTTAGTGTTTACTTCAGTTTAAAGACAAAATTAAAAAACCTGAGCAAATGAACAAAAAAGAACTCAAACAGCCTTTAGACGTGGGTGAAACCTTGCACAGAGTGAATGAAAGAACACTTTTCTCCACTTGGTATCAGAAACACATCACAGTGAATAAAGAACAAAGTCAGATCTATACTGCAGTGTGTTCATTTTATATGAAAACAAAGCACTGATTCTAACCTTTAGTAAAACCATACACTGTATAATCCAATATACAATATTAATGTAAAACCAAGGTTATATTGCACCAGTAATTGAGTGTGATTACATAGAGTATATAATTAGACTCCACTGACTATATCTAATTGACTTTCACTTGTAAATGTTGCCATAAGGCAAATGGAGCTTTTGCTATTACATTTGTCAGTTATGAGCAATTACTAATTTCACAATATCTTTCTTGAACCAAGTGTCCAATATATTATCACAACCTTTCATAAAGTGAGGTGTTATCTAGAGGTGTACTGTTATGTGCTATACTTCTCACACTATTGACCACTTTATTCTTGTGTCCGTGTCCTTTAGTCACTAATACACACAAGAAGGTCAATTAGCACTGTGGTGTCAGCTGCAGAAAGGCTGCTTGGAACATGAAATCCTTTCCCTTTTCTCAGAGGCATTTCTTTGGAGGACTGTGCAGACGCCTGTCAGATGAAGATGTGCCCGGGGCTTCCACTTTGGTCCTTCTCTTGGCAGTATCTTTGCCATCAGCTGATAAAAAGTGATCAAAGTCCACTGTGTTTCACATATTTTGTGCGAAGATAGCTGAGGGCGAATTCAGTCTATCACTGTGTCACAGTGACATAATAACATAATACTGTACATGTTATGACTTCACAGTTTCAGTGAGAAGAAAATGCCTTATAAGTACATTCTAAAAGCACATTTTTAAATAAATTGCGCACGAAAACCCACACAGTCGCATTGTGTGAGATCCAAGGATCGTAGGCACATACTGTTAACCACACACCCACACACAGCGCCACACTTATTCAGGCAACAAATCCCAATGGTTTAATTTCCCGCTGAGACACAAATTAAGACCTTTAAGCATATAGATTCACTCAACAGTGGATACCTTTAATTGGAAGCAGCCTCTGAGTGGCATCAATGGCAGTGCTCCACTGTCATCATTATTTCACAAAACAAGCACTACTACATCTTTTATGCAGTCATCAGGGTTGCTTTATCTCCATCATGATATCTTTTGGTGTTGCTAAGTCATTCATGCATGGGTGTGAGTGTGCACACACGCTTCCTCAAGATATTCCTAGTATTCACACCCATCCCACCCCCCAAATGATTTCCATTTGCCATGTGTGACTCTGGGCTTCATCTTTTTGGACCTCTCCTTCTTTACTCCCATCTGCATCTGCACTGTCTGTCAGGCAAAGCCCCAGAATTTGGAGGGAACATAAAATCTCCAAAGTGAGGGTTTAGTGATGTAAAAATGATAGTCTGTCATGCGCTTCAAGTGGCTGCACAGAAGAGCATTAGCTGTACTGCAGGCTCTCTACTGCTGCATCTCTAGCTTGGAGGAATCGCCACTAGAGACTCAAACCATCGTACTGTACACTACAATGGCTGAAGTACAGTAGCGCTGCCCCTGAGGCATATCAGCTTCTCCTACTGTAGTGACAGAAAGCCCTTGAAACCTATTGTTCTTTTACAGCCTCTGCGGGTTACAGGCTGTGTTTTAAATTTTAAGTTCTTTTACTCTGGATCCATTACCTTAGTCTGGCTTTTTCCTTCAGGTCACTGCACTTGTCATATTGGAGCACAGCTGACATACTCACACACACTCTCTCTGTCTCCCTGTCTCCTTCTGCTGCTTTCCTCTTGCACATGCATACACAAAAGGTGCAAACTACACGCACATGCTTGCCTGCCTGACTGCACAGGGGAGGTAAGCCCTTGTTACTCCGTATTGACTTGGAAGGTGCTGTATGCTGTACACACACAGACATATGAATACACAACAGCAGCCAGGGTGATCTACAACAAAAAAAACCCCTAAAAAATCAAAGCTACACAGAAATAGATCATAGCGATCATAGTGTCATATTGTTCCCTTCTAGACGATCTTTGGGATTGAAATTACTTTAGATTTTTGTGAAAATTAAAAAGTTTTACAATGGTCAAGGCAAGGACTATCATATACCTTCAGCAGAGCCAGACAACAAAAACTGCACACCCACTGGGGAGGATGACACAATAATACACATACATGTCAGTCAAAGTCTGGCAGGATTTATTTGTAATAACCAACTGCATCCCAATGGTGCATGTGTGGAAATGAATGAGTCAAGTGAAATGAAGAGTAATGAAAAACAAAAAAAAAACTAGTGGCACAATAAACAACTCGTATTAAGGGAGCTGTAATATGTTTGCACGAATGCAAGTGCCTCAGTAAATAGTTGCTTCAAATTTCCAGGTGTCAACAAGACATAAATGCCAACTCCTGTGTTTAACTGCTTTTAAACTGCAGTGTCTTTCATCAGATCTGTCCCTATGTCACCAAGGCCCAGCTGCCTCCGTGCCTGGGGCTTCCCTGTCACTACTAATATGGAATTAAAAGCATTAACAAAGATTAAGATGAACTATAAGCAAGTATTAAACATTTTAATGATACAGTGTGAATGATGGCCCCTGTGGGAGAAGTCAGCAGCGCGTGACTCGGAGCTAAAGAGAAGCTGATTAGCATTAATACAGTAGTCTTCAGAGGCGACCCTGTTAGCTATGTAATGCGAACTATGCACCCTTGTAAAGTGCAATAATAACTCCTGTGACGATGCGTGATGTTATATTGATTTCTCACATTAAATCCTCAGACTTGGGTAGAGGCTGCCTTGTCTCACCCACACATCCCACCGTCCTGCTGCCCTGCAGCCTTATGATTCCACGACAAATGATTGTCATTGGAGTTTCTGCACATAAGGCAATATAGTATCATTTTAAAAACATGGTCGAGGTGAGCAAGGCTGGAGAAAAGCTCCTAGAAACTACTTTTTACAGCAAACATCATAATCTAGAAAGCATCAGGAGACTTTGGCCCCTTAAATTTGATATTTGACATAAAACACATTTAGAAATGCCAAATCTGCTTCTGGATATAATAGACCCTTGTGGAATAGATGTGCCAGGTGTTTATTTCATTTAGCCGAGTACACCTGTTCAAAGGAAAATATGATTTTTTTTTTTTTACATTTGACATGTACCTGCACCCCAGTCGATGATTTCAAACGGAAAACCTGCACCACTTCGAATTTTGTGAAGAGCTGGTCAAAAACCGGAGAAACAACTGGAGGAATTCCAATTCATAATTGGCTGTTTGGAGAGACAGACTCCAAGGGTGAAACAGATTGTGAAGACTGCAGCTTAGTTACACCACAGGTACCCTGACTCAGGAGAAATATCCAACTGAGAATGCATTACAAGGGATGCTACTGCACTGCCACAAAGAATGATAACAAAGTGAAAAAGTACTCAAATAGTTTGGTCTCTAAAGCTGGCGTTTATTTCTTTCTCTTGCTATTAATATTTATTTGAGACATCCTGCTATACAAAAGGCTTTTCTTAAAATGTTACAGTATTTTTAATTTTGTGCAAATGTGATGAATCTAATAAACAAAAAACAAATGTAGTGATTTGCCAGAAAGCTTAGTTTTTACCAGGTATGGACAAATGGCATTATTACTGCAATTACTTTCTTTCTGTTTCTCATTCTCTATTGCATCCAAAATTACAGATGCACAAGGAAAAAGGCTTTCTTTGTATCACAATGACACATACGTTATTGGAGAGTGGTAGGTCGCTTAGTTACAAAATGCTTGCTAACAAGCCAGCTGCTTGTGCACGATACTAACAATCGCTGACACCCCCACAGTCACAAGGAAACATAAGTGAGACAGTATCGCACAATTAAAATAAATCCAAATTAGAAAAAAGAGGAATAACCATTTAATAAACTTCACACCTGTAATCTGAGATGGGGTTTAAGGACAAAGATTAAGGCTACTTGAATACCATGACATTCTTCTGTGTCAAGCATGCATTGTTTACTTCCATGACATAAACAAACAGTAATCATCCTCAGGTTACTGCACAGGACCCTTCAAGCCGAATGCCAATTTCATTGTATGAGGAAGTTGACAATTCACACTCTGCGGTGACCCAAAGCTGACCCTGCTGACCGCTGCACCCACAGAGAGATGACATTCGAAAATAGCCCACCAATAAGGTCAGAACAAGTAAGGAAAAAAAAACCATTATGCAACAAAGTCACGTCCCGTCTGTTGCCATAACAACCAGCAGCGGCCCAAGGACCCTGCAAATGGGAAGAGGGGCTCGTCTCCATGGGAATGTGCATGTTAAGAGCTCATCCGCAATGGTTTCTTTGAGGCCCCTGGCAGCAGACGGTCCTGACCTCTGACCCTATTCAGCTAGTGCCTCTTTATAAATCACCAACACATTAGAATATCCGCTGAACTGATAATACGGAGCTTATTATGGCCAAAAACATTCTCATTCTTTTTTCCCCCAACATCACATAAACCATCACACTGATGGCAAAGACTGCACAACACCTAGAAATAATGGTTAAATGGATATAAATATTATGTCTTTGTCCAGGTTAATAAAATGTTTTTGCCATATGTAGCATAGAATATCTATGCTTTCACACTTAGTAATACTTAGCACTTTCTTCAGCTTCCTTCCAACATTTCAGATGTGCCATGTGCTCATTTTCACGCCTGTGATTGATGCCTGAAACTAACTCAAATACAGCCACACTGGTCATTGGATTATGGAAGTGCATTCAGCCTCACAGGGGAAGACATCACAATGTAAATTAATATCAACACAACATCATAGAGCAGAAAAACAGCTCTACATTATGGGTGGTTTCTCTGCGTGATCCACAGCAGTAGAAGGTTAGTGTTCGGTGAAAAGACATTATTTGCTTCACTGTGACACTGTTCCCATAGAGACTCGCTCTACTTGCACTCTCACAAAATGCGCATTTAAGTTGGCACATGTGATGAAACTTCTATCCCTTTGCAATTTTTTTCACATAATGCAGAAAGATCAGAATAATCACATTTTGGCAACACAGGTCACAGCGTTTCCACCGCACTGAATAACCCGAGAGATTTCATTTTCCTTCAGCTCCTCCTGAGAGCTTTAGTGTGTAAACTGTGCAGTGAAACCTGACATCTAAACGCTGTTTCGCTTTTCCCTCCTGCTGACAAACGGGGGGCACTGAATCACACCACAGCGCCCCTGACACAAATCACAGTTCGCATGATGATTTGCTCAGCCATATCCTTGCTCGCGTGCCTCCGTCAGCCCGACAGGCCAATAACGTTAGGTTACATATCAAAACCGCTGGCAGTGTAATAACCTTTCTGCGTGTTGATGTGCTCTCTGCTGGAGTTTAGCTTCTGTTCCTCTCTCCTCCAGATGACTAGACAGGCTGGGGTCACAGATCAAATCTGAACACTGCTGGCACTGTAATAAGGGTTCTATGATTTGTTCTGCTGTATGCCAGCTCGTATCTCCGTCGCTGCTGTTGCTCTCAGTGCAGTGTGACTTCACCCTCAACTCTACGAGCCTGCTGACTTGTTCAGATCTACGATCTTTAGATCTTTGATCTATACCTATTGTAGAAGACGGTGCCCTTACGACAGATATAAATAGATGAAATGACAAATGCTGCTCTCTATGAACTATTACATTTTAGATGCAAACTCCAAAACACTGGAGGTAAATATCAGAATTTATTCTGCAGAAAATCAGAAGGATGTAAAGAGGTATGAAGTCTTTGCCTTTGCTGTGAAGTGTGTGTCTGTGTGTGTGTGTGTGTGTGTGTGTGTATGTTTGCACGTGTGCAAAGCTTTTTCTCTCCAAACCTGCTGCGAGATAAATTATATTTTCTAATCTTCCATTGATATGGGCAAACTGACAGGAAGAAAAAAAGATGAAGGGCTTTGAAAGTGTTTGTGTCTGTGTGTGTGTCTCTAGGTGTGTGTGTGTGTATGTGTGTCAGCATGAATATTTCAGAGGCCCCACACTGAGTGGTGGCGACAGAGCATCACCAGAACGAGGACACACTGCTCTCCAGGGTGGGGATTGGAAGGGTTGGTTGGACGGAGAGAAAGAAAGTCACAGACAAGAGAGGGAGAAAGAGAAAGCGAGAGAGAGCAAGTTCAGCAGTAATGTTTGGATGCGAAGACGTTTCACAAACAGACAAACAAAACTCAACACAAAAAGCTTCTTGCTTTTTCAACATTTGCAACACAAAGTGTGATCCTCATCAAAACCAAATCAGGTCAACTCTAGTTGCTGTGCCAAAGAAACATGAAATCCAACAGAAGTGATGGAAGTTAAGTCAGAGCAACAACACAGTTATTGGTGGGACTGTAAACTGAGCAGAGTCTCTGAAAGTCTCTTGTTTGGACAAGCATTAAAAATCAACACATACCGTCTCTTGGGTTCCTTCAGCTGCTTGTTTTGTTAAAGATAAAAACCTGACTGTGGTTTGTACAAAACACAAGAAATCAAGAGTGTTTTTGGTTTCATTTGTCTGCTAGATTTCTGCCTCAACCCCAAAGCAATGACTCTGAATCGAATTTTCAACAGCAGTGTGCCTATCCTGAAACACTGGTGTCGTTACTCTCGATAATAAACAGGCCTCGCTCTGAGCAGTTTTCATTGAAACTACTTCCTACCGAAGAAACAGTCACCAGAAAGCTCTTGACAATGCGTTCTGTGGAACGTCCAGAGTGAAAAGAACAGCTTGTTTCTGAAAAGTGATGTTACTGTTGAATTTGTAAAATGTGGTTTTTCAAAGCTTTATGATCAACCCAAACAAAGGCGCATTTATAGTTAAGTAAAGGAGAAAGAAACACACATAAGTGCATATATACACACATGCATAAGGCATGTATCTATACCCTCTATGAAGGTTTAAATGGACAATTGTCTCTCCTGACTCTGGTAAGAAGTGGTGCTATTGATTTTTTAAATGTACCTAAGTGTACTTAGTTCATCAGATCAGACAGAATATTAGATCAAGGCTATAACTAATGTCATAAATATGTTTATACCAGACAACACAGAGCGTATGGAGTTCAGTGGGTTATAGTTCAGTAGGCTAACACAGGCTGCAGATTTTGACTAAGGTGAAAACGAAGGTGAAACGTTTTAGAGGTAAAACGGGCTTAACCACTAAAGCTACTACTGAGATATTAAGCCTTTTACCCTGGTGAGGTTAACAAGATATTACATCCAGGGTCACCAGATAGTAGAGACAGCAACCTCTTTCACAGTAGCCACATTTGTTTTTTAAGGAATATACATGAAAACATTTATTAACCACACAGCAGGCCTGTCTTTAATGATGCCGATGTCTGTTTGTAAATGTGTTTAATCCAACACTTTGATTCAGTTATTCCATTTTGTGAGAAAAAAATTCAGTTCTCTTGTGTCCTGTGTGTTTCTATCGATATACTGTATACACTATGCACATATGTTTGTTTCATATAAATAGATCACACACACGCACACACACACAAACATACAGAGGGATCATGAAAGTCATGTTATGGTTAAAATCTGTTGTTTCTTTTGTTCCAATTTAGAGAAGGAGAGAGGTCGCGCATTCACGTACATGTGACAGTGAGTAACAGTGTTGCTGATGTCATGGTTACTAACAGGATGACTGTGTTTCCATCTAGCCCATCTGTCACTGGGGAGACTACTACTGTGTGTGTGTGTGTGTGTGTGTGTGTGTGAGACAGAGAGAGAGAGAGAGAGAAAGAGAGAGAGAGGAGAATGCTGTCAGAAAAGGAAAAGATACTTATAGATTTAGAATCTGCTTAGGTGTCCAGACAAATGTGACAACAAACAAATACAGGAAACAGCGCTGATCCAAGGCAGGCTGTTGCAGAATAAAGACACCGAGTGATTAATTCACTGTGCAATTGCTGTTATTCCATAGACCACTGACATGTAACAGAAAATCATTCCTTTTCTCGGTTATATCTACATTTTTGTTCTTTTTCATTCCTTTATTCTATTCATTTCATTTCATAATGAGCCTGGCAGCAACGTGACAATGTACGGCTCTGTGAGCTTTTTAAGAAAATAATTGTACATGTGCACCGGTGACCTTTGTGTAAACGCAGGAGGAAGTGCCCAGCTGTGATAATAAGTATGTCGGTGATGCAGTAATGTACAGCATTTGCACCGCTTATCATTACTTCCTAACAGTTAAAACATATGACATGCAGAGCTTTGACGTGCTTTATCATTGTTGACATGAGTTTCAAAATGGGATACAACTATGAGGCTAAACATTCAAAGTATATATGAAGGAGCATTTTAAAATCTCAAAAGTAAATCGCTTTCTCTTTTTTAACACATAATAACCACCAAGATACTGATAGTCTTGTTTTATTAGAAATGCCTTTCACTGTTGCATTTTTGTTGAATTGGACTGCGAAGCTGAAACTACTGTGCTTACAGTATAAAAGCTACATCAAACAAGCATTGTTGATCCACAGTGCTGATGGTCATTTGTACAGATACCAGATGTCGACTCATTTTATACCCTGTGGAGTCTCAAATCATTCATGGCAGCATCCTTATTTTATCGTAACTTTGGTTTACAACCTCGACAAGTCCTCTTCCTCCAGACAGCCGCTGTTGATTGCCTCTCTGCTCTGTTTCCAAATCAATTTCCTTCCCGCCTATTTCCTTCTGCCTGAATTTTAATCGTGTCTTCATCCCATCTAACACTCTCTGGTGCTTGAAAGAAAAATAAATACAAATTCCAATGTTTCTTACAAGAAACGTGAACGCATTCAAGGATTTTTCAGTGCCTCATTAAGTCAGTGCTTTAATGCTAAAAAAAAAAGGGAAGCGTTTAACAAAAATGAGTTTGGTCACTGTTTAAACTGCTTACAGTTTTTAGTTCATTATTTTTATATCTGCATCTAGATAAGTTCCTCAGCCCACACATTCATACCTACATCTGTTTTATTTGCCTTTTCCATATCTGTGAGAAACAACTAATGTAGAGGACACTCAGTGTGAAACAACCCGGGTCATTTAGTTTCCTGGGTCATTAGGTTTAAATGCAGAAGGGTGATTTGTGTGGGAGCCGTTAACTTTCTCCTCACACTCTCCCTCTGTCCCTTTGAGCTACAAGTCTATTGAGATGTCAGAGTGACCTACAGACCCCTCACACATCCGCCCCCAGACACACACACACACACACACACA
>JAOXYL010000052.1:8615695-8650630 GCA_028564955.1 Terapon puta
TAAACGGTGGCAGATGCAGCAGCTGTGTCTGCTTCTACGTTATGGGAAGTCTGTTTTGGCTACCAACAGACATGACACACACACACACACACACACACACACACACACACACACACAATGTTGCCAGAGGGCTCTTACACACTGCGAGTCAGATCTGGTTGAAACGAGCGGCTCCCAACCTGACGCTGTCCTCATTACACTGACTGCATCCTGACTGCCATACATTTAGCGTATGGAGTGCTCAAATCAGTAAATGGACGTCCAGACAGCATAATGGTGAGCTGCATAACAACAGCAATATATCTGAGCACCACTTTGAACCAATGTGTGTGTGTGTGCACGTGAATACGCCAGTGGGAAGGACAGCACTGGTGTGTATTAATGGGATTAGGATCGACTTTACCCTTTCTCTCTCCTCTGCTTTTATACTCCCATTCCTTCCCTCCATCTCTCCCTCCACCCTGACCATTCTTCTCGAGGCCCATTTCTCCGGTTTTATGGTAATTCTTTCAGTTTAATTTGTTTGTTATTGTCCCGGTCTCCTCTTTTCATAAGTCCAAACCCTGCCCTCTCCACCCTTTTCCCTCCTGCCTTCTCTCTTTTCGCTTCATTCTTTATATTCATTGCTCTAATAACTCCCACTTCAACTCGCAGCCTATCCTCAGTCTTTATTTTCCTGACCACCCCCCCACCTTCTAACCTCCCATCCATCTTTGTCTTTAATATGCAACAAAAACACTGAGGCCTGTTGCAGACTGGCTCTGCCAGACAGAGAAGCCCCTGTAGACGTTTTGTGCTCAGTCTTGAATCTAACTCTTTTTGGCTTATGTTCACTGCGCTTACATAACCCGTCGTCAAAGAGGAGAGCGTAGCAACACAGGCAATCCGTGAGCTGTATGAATGTATGAATGAAAGTCTGCCTGGTACTCACCCTCACCTCGACGCTGAGATCCGTTAAAGCGTTCCTGTCTTAGATCTATCTTAATGCTGATTGAAATGCTGAATGTTGAGGCCATTTTTTACGCTTACATCAAGCAATATTTCTGAGGTTGAAAGCCTTTCATTCCATACAGAAAATCCCTGTTTGCCTTCTCCTGTCTGTTGTTGTAAGTACTTAAATGTAGAAGGACAATATTTGGAGGTGGTTCAGAAAAAAGATGAAGACATTATTGTTATGACTGTTCAAATGCCTCACCTTCACCACATCTTTCACACTTTTGTCAGCTATGCATAAAGGTGAACTGCCACAAGGCGACAGAATATTTGATTTCCGGCCAGACTCCTCATCAACTCTGAGTCTGTCACTTTGGCTGAAGTCCTAAATCTGAGGACTGTTTGGCTCCTGGTTGTGGTTACTCTATGAGCAGAGGACCATACGGGCGCGTAATTGACTTTTTAAAAAGGTGTGGGACTGAATCATGGTATGCATGGTATGTTGTCATATTTCCATCTCCTCACAGTCACTGTCTGCCTGTTCACTAACTCCCTGTTCCCTTATCTAAAACACGGATGTAAGCTATCACAACATGATGCCGCGATCAAAATGCGATATACCGAGGGCTGCCATTATTCAAATGTTGAGAAATCAGCGCAGGGGGAGAAGAGTGCCTGAGAAGAACACCTGACAACTGGGCAGACTACAGTGTTCAGAGCACTGCGACTAACAGACAAATGCAGTTCTGGCTAGAAAATAGCTGGCAGGACCATCATCCATAATTAAAGTAAACGTTTTTGTTCTGTTGGACACCTCCTCCTGTGACTGTGCCCTGCTGGGTGACCCCACTGCACACCTGCAGCAGAAGTTGAAGGCTTGAAGTCCAGTGTAAAGAATTGACTGTTAATGCTGGATGTACCCAAAAAAAACAAAAAAACCAACATGCATCCTTAATCAGATTTAATCTGATAAAATCACCGCTATTTATTTCCCAAAACCGAGGCCACGGCCACGTTGCTCAGCTCAGGAAATGAACTTCAAACTGAGGAGGAGTCTTATTAAAAGATTTAATAGCGCTACAAAATGAGAAACTCTGTGAGCTGACACGAGTGCACTCGCCAATGCATCACACACACGCAGCCGAACAAAAGCACACAGTCAGTAACGAGCTGCACAGTGGTTTCTTAACACTCTTACACACTGCATCTTATTCACGCTTCTTCCCGTGGCGGCTTTCCCTCTGCATCCTCCATTCAAATCCGGCACAGCCTTCGAATCCATCATTGTGGCTCAAGAGATCTTCGGTACGGAGATGTAATTTCACTTTTCTAATAGGCGGCGGACGCCTGGTCTTTTTTCATGCTCGGAGGAGGCCAAAATGCTCCTTATGATCTGTAATTGTAAAGACGTTCTGGAGCTCATAACTGCAAAATAACAGCATAATCATACTTTCTATTTTATGCTCTTCGCAGCACCCACGCTTCTCCGCTTCATTCCTCACCCTTTCCTGTGACATCAAAGTAAGAGCACGTACAGGATGTAAATTCAAGTCTTCCATTGGTTTGTGTGTCTCCGCGCTTGAGCCTTCACACAGAGTACCAAGCAAATTATTAGCACCAAAAAAAAAAAAAAAAACAACAAAACAAAACAAGGAAAATGGAGCACATTGCTCCACTCGAATGCTTTACTTTTGATCCACGTATGAATAATGCTATCTGCGACTCCAGATGGGGGAGAGGGAAGACACACAAGTTTGAGCCATTTTCAGAACAGCACTAGTATGTGCAGTAAAAGAGACAACATTTGCACGTGAAACAAAGGGAAATAAAAAGCAAAATAAAAAAATGCCTGCACAGTCTTTGCTCAGCAGGCTCGCTGCCTATAATTACTTTGCTCAGGCGAACTACTAATTATGAAGATGTTTCATGTGCTATTACTGTGCCCTGAAGAGGAGAGGTGGAGGGAGGAATGAGAGAGAGAGAGAGAGAGAGAGAGAGAGATGAATATCTCTCTCTTTCAGTGTTTTTTGGTATTGAATAAAGGCATTGTGGATCTTTCATAGATAGATAGATAGATAGATAGATAGATAGATAGTGTGGGATGGGGGGATGCCAGTGACTTTCTGCGAGTGCGAATCAATTTTCGCCCCTCTCCCCTCCCCAACTGCCCCCTCCCACTGTTTACACGCTGTCCAACCCGATTATACACCCGGGTGTCAGATTCAGGGAGTTTTGGTCTCTTCAATGATTCATTCCCCCGCATCATGAAGGATTCATCGGGCTGCCACCGATACGCGCGGGCCGTCGCAGGGGTCTCCGGTCGGGAGCACCAAATGTTCCGCTGAGCGACAACAATAGAGAGAGAAGAGGAGGTGGGGGGGTGGAGGGGGGGCAACAATGGGCAGCCCCTCTATGTGTCTCATTTTCAAAGGCAATTACAGGAGACACGGAGCACGGGGGGCGAAGCATATGAATGTTTTTGAGAGACCATTTTCACATGGGGGGGATAACAGCAGCACATGAACGTTACACTTTTAAAAAATCATTTGGGGCACACTCAACCCAACCCCTTCTTCTCCATAATAATAATAATAATAATAATAATAATAATAATAATAATAGTAATGATTAAAAAACAGTCCCATTAGTCGTTAGAAACGGACAAAGAAAAAAAAAGAGGGAAAGAAAAACTCACTCACCCTCCGAAGCGCCACATATTAGCCTGTTGTTGTTTCCTTTGTCATCCCCCGGAGTCCGAAACAGAGAGAAGAGATTAAGAAGGAAGAGCACAGCCTCCTCTCCACTTGTCCGCTCGGTCAGCTCAGCGTCATGGTCCGGGCTCGGTCCAAACTCCAGAAACAAGGCAGCCCCCTCCACCACCACCACCACCACCTCCTCCTCTTCCTCCTCCACTCCCTCCGAAGCGGAGACGAAACAAAGCTCAACTCCTCTTCCTCCTCCTCTTTCTTCTCACTGACTCGCTGGTTTTAATTCTCCCTCACTCGCTCTCCGCGTCCACGCAGACAGACAGACAGCCGGTAAACACTCTCCCCCCACTCCTCTTGTGATACTGAACGGCGGTAACGGGAGGAAACGGAAACGCTGCCTTGTTTACATCGAGCCGCTTCATCCTATCTGCCCTCCTGCGCGGACCGGAGCGCGCGCCTCCTTTGTGCTCCGGCGTCTCGCGCTCGCCGTGGATAACGGGTTAAACCATTCCCGCAGCGCGAGAGGGGGGGAGGAGAGGTGGAGGAGGAGGAAAAAGAGGAGGAGGCGAAAGAGGAGGCGGAGGGGTGTTGGATGGGGAGCTGTATGAGAGTGGATGTATGGGAGCGGATGGGCTCTGTGACTCGTGGCCAAATGTTGTTGTCGGGGGTAAAGAGACAGGAAGAGAGAGAGGGAGAGGGATGGTACATTTATGGAACATGATTTAAAAGGAGAACAGACAGCTTCAGTCAGTAATGTCACTAAGTACTAAGTACATTAAACAGAAGTAAAATTGTGAAGTAGTTTTACTTTACTCGAGTATTTGTTTTTTGCTCTTTTGAAGTGCATTTAGAGGACAACACTGTACCTTTTACTCCCCTACATGATTCTACATCTTTATCAACGTTGCTATAATATACGTTATACATATTTAAGATACATTGCAAATCAATTGATGAATTATGATGTATTTTTAAAGATTCATCTTACAAGTAGTATATGAAGTAATTGAAATCATCTCCACATTTACTATCAAGGGATGTAGAAAATAATGGATCACTAATTATTATCAAGTTTTATAATATATGTGATTCATGAATCAGATGATTGTTTATCATGAGTGTTTTTTGATGCAAAATCTTGTGTACTTCATTTGATCAGATACACGATTTTGAACGCGGGGCTTTTTTATTCGGTGTCATTGCTACTGTAAGTAAAAAAAAAGTAAAAATATCAAAATATTTTTTTCTGATAGAAATTAATAAAATGCTTGATTTTATTTTCATTAAAAAATGCTTTACTTGACTGTTGCTATGCTGAAAGATGTCTCTTGGTTGTTGTTGTTGTTATGGCAGATTATGACATACTGAAAACTGTATAATCACCATCCCCCACCCACCACTAAAAGGCTCCATCCATCCACACACTGAACCGTTTTCCTTCTCACATGCAAAAAAAAAAAAAAAAGAAATGGCTTTCCGGTAAGCACACTCTCATTATGCAACGGAGATATAATTACATCCAGGGTAATGTTAGGGGGTGAAAAACAAAGCGTTAAGTGCTGCCTGTTAACTTCCCGCAGTGTGTGTGAGGCAGTTCAGCACCTCGGAGAGCTCCCAGCCAGCATCAGCCACCTGTGAAGAGCCGCAGCCTGTGATGGAGTTTGATTTCCACTCCTGAAATAAAAGAGTACAGTTATCCCTGAACATTGTGTGGTTTATTTGTTTCAGGGGAATCGAGGCGTTTGACACACACAGAGCCACAGTGTGATGCCCGGTGACTGTGTGAACCCCTCTGGTGTGTGTGATGTTTGCAGACTCTCCCCTCCTGAAACGTCCGCAGAGCCTCACTTCTACACACGTCCACTAAAAAACAAGTGGATCTCTCTGCCTGTGCGTGCGTGTGTATGTGCGTGCGTGCGTGTGTGTTGTTCAAAACTTGCTCAGAGCTGTGCAGATGATGTTTGCGTGTTTTTGCCATGATGTGGTCCAATAGCGCCACCTCCCGGAGAGCAGAGTGGCTCCTCGGGGCTCTGCGTGGATAAGCTTTTAGTTTGAACCACGCAAAACCTGTTTTACTTGTGGTGTCAAATATCCTTCAGTGTGTGCCGGGTGATTTTTATTTCGACTGATGGATTTAAATGTTTGTTTTTTTTTTGTCACACAACACTAAGAGAGACCTGCGCCTCTCATCCTCTGCAGCCTGCAGTGAGTCTGATTAAAGAGACATTCCCCCCAAATTCATCCCTATTTTTTTTCGATTTGGCCATCAATTTTTCTTAAACCTGCAATTTAACTACATGTTATTGTTTATTTATCACACATACCAGCCAAAGCGCATTGCAGACAGATATGAAAACGTGACACCTGTCTCTTCCAGTGTCTACAAGTGTGTGTTCCTTGAGTCACTGGACTGCTGAGTCTCTCACTGATTGCAATGTCTGGATGTCATTTCACGTGTTACGTAACGATGTAATATCAGAGAGAGACAGCTGGACCTTTGATGCTCAGGGAGGGGGGGGGGGGTGACTGTTTCTTGCCATCGCCCGACGAGAGTCTCGTTAATCGGGGGTCGCCCGTGAGGGGCAACCGCTGCGGATTTTAGACACCGATCCGTTTATTTAAAGGCTGCGTCGGTCGCGGATTCACCCGGATGACGCGCGCCCTCCCGCGTGGACGCGCGGCGGCATCTGCGCCTTTAAGAGCATCTCTGACAGCATCCTCCTCCTCCTCCTCTGTCACGGACGCGCACACAGCAGCTGAATATTGAGAGAACACAGCTTAGCCTCCTGCACACACAAACACACACACACACACACACTCTCCTTCCTAAAGATACATCACAGCATCGCATCAGCTGCATTCATCGCCTTTTTTAACCCCCCCTCCCCCCTCCACTGGACATTGATGCATTTGCCCGCCCGGTCGCCGTAGCGGTCCGCCCGATCGTTATTGCTCTTTATTCCCGCATCCGAAGGCTGATCCGCGCTACAAGATGGCTGAGCTCAATTTGGGGAAGGGGCTGACCGCGGGGAAGGTGGCCAGCAACGTTCAGAAAAAGCTGACGAGAGCCCAGGAGAAGGTAAAACGTGTCCGTGTGTGTGTGAGTATGTGTGTGTAGAGAGAGGGAGAGGAGGGGGGGTCTTTCAGGCCTGTAAGCAGCAGTGCCGCATCCTCCTCCACCAAAGGCGCAGTGTCGCATCACGACATCAAAATAACGCACGGGCAGGGATGCTGTGCCCCCGGGTGGGGGGGGCGGGTGGGTGGATGAAAGGGGATGGTTCCCACTTCAAATACACCGATCCTCCTGTAGCCAATGTCACACAGCGGGCACGTTCGTATTGCAGCGAGATATCCAGGAGGCGCGCGCTCATAAGGCACCGATGCGCCCCTGCTACTGTAAATCACCAATAATGAACGGGTGTCACGCACACACACACGCACACACACACACTGTTCCCGCAGCAGCACCCTCTGTCATTTTACTACTGCTGCGATGTTACTCATCGTCCACGCTGCAATATGTATATGTGGCAGATGTGAGGCCTGCTCCCTGCACCTGCGCGTTGTGCGCTGAATAAATGGCAGGGGGCGCTATGCGTCTGTCATAATGCATCATGTGCTGTAGGGCTAAAGGGAGAAAAACAGAGAGAGGTGCTCCTGTAAGCCCAGTGTGAGTGACATATGTGTGAATATCTCATTGCATTGAAAACATGGGTATGACTGAAGATGGAAATTACTTTATATACGTCACTTAAGTGCATTTATATATGGTATACTGTCAGCACGAGCTATCTGCAATTAGATTTAAAAGCATTTGTTGATGAATGTTTCCCATACTCTTGTATGTCATGTACGGCTGTTTCCCATTCATTTCACCCATGAACACAAAGAAATCACATTTGATCTTAATCTTATCAGAAAGTGAGAGGTCAAGACGAGAAACCAGGCATGTGCAGTGTGTGTCAGGGAACATCTTGTCTTCGGTCTTAAGACTGAACAGAAGCAGCTGCTAACCTTTACTGTGGTGTTCCCTTCTCTTCTTTGTATCTTTGGGCTTGCTGCTGATTTTTTTTTTGTTGTTTGCTTGACCGACAGGTTCTGCAGAAACTCGGCAAAGCTGACGAGACCAAAGATCTTGCTTTTGAGGAGGGAGTGATCAACTTCAACAAACAATATGTGAGTACGGTCCGGTGAATGAGTCGTGCTCAAACAGGTTTCCCTCCGCTGAGGCTAAAATAGTGCTCAACAGGGTTGTAGCGCCTCTGTACGTTCCCCCTTCCAAGCTTCGTGTTTTGTGTTTCACCCCCAGGCTGAAGGCAGCAAACTGCAAAGGGACCTGAGGGCATACCTGGAGGCAGTGAAAGGTGGCGCAGATTCTCACTGTTGTATATTCAGATGCTCACGCACACACTTAAAAATAAATAGGCCTCTTAGAATATCTTAAAGCTCACGGCCTCTTAAAATTATGGAAGCACACCTTTGCAAATATCCATTGATGTTCCACCAATGCCGTATGTGTATGTGTGTTTTTCCTCAGCCATGCACGAGTCCTCCAAGAACGTGCAGGCGTGTTTGGCTGACATGTACGAGCCGGACTGGGACGGCAAGAACGAAGTGGATTCCATCGTGGAGGTCAGACGCACTTTTCATGAACGTGTTTAAAATACAGAGCTTGTTTGGATAGTGAGGGTGTGGGGACAAGCTGGTGTCCATTTAAAGGTCACAGGCACTCTATCATATTGTATATTAGTTGATTGAGTGTTTGTGTGTGTGTGTGCGTGTGTGTGTGTGGGTCTTTGGCTCCTGATTAGCCTATGCATGGCAGCTGCTAATTTTCCCTGGATGTGAACAGCTGTGTGCGATTGCGTTCTTCCTGTCCTCTTGACAGCAAAATTATACATTAGAATCTCTTGCGCGGTCGTTACTCTTGAAATTACTTTTGGATTAATGGTTTTCACACAGCCAAAGTGCTACATGCTAGCTGCAAAGAAACACTGCAGGCTGTTGAAGGGGTTTATTCTTAGTTTAGACGGAAGCTGACACGTAGCAGCAGAGCCACTGGAATTAGCTCTGAAGTGTGAGAGAAATGCATCCAGGGAGATCACGGTTGCAATCGAACAGGCCTTGGAAGGGATTTGTCTCATTTAATCTTTCACGTTGTGCGTTTGTGATCGAGTATGTTTCTGCTGTGTTCACCCGCGCTGCAGGACTGTGATGTGCTGTGGACCGACTACCACCAAAAGCTGGTCGATCATGCTCTCATCTCCATGGATACTTACCTGGGCCAGTTCCCTGACATCAAGGTGAGCTGCGTGGCCATAGACGCCTCTTTGAGCAGCGACCGAGAATGACGGCAGTGCTCAGAAGTTTGTTGAATGAACGCTGTTTGTTGAATGAATGCACCTGATGCTTAAAATGGATGTTTGAAAGAGGAGTGCTGTCACGTGGGTCGAGACGCTGAATTGCACAAAAGCTTGTCTTCCTCTCTAATTTCGTCCAGGCGCGCATTGCCAAGAGGGACAGGAAGCTGGTGGATTACGACAGCGCCAGGCACAACTACGCGACCACGCACAAGACGAAGAAAAAGGACGGGGGCATTAAAATTACCAAAGTAAAAGAAACACTAATGATGCAAAGTATTCTAATTTAGTTGCTGTATGAAGATTCAAAAGCATTTTACCCACAGATTCTCTATCTCTCTTCCAGCCCTCCTCTTTGTTGGAGAGAGCCACTCCAGGCTGGGCTCAGGGTATCTTGTCTGCACACAATGTTGCCCAGAGCAGTCTGTCCAGGAGCCAGGTACGCCATGATCTTACTGCACCTCCCACAAGATCTGTTGACTATGAAACGATGATAAGGGTTGATCTTGTCTTCCCATGTCATTGCTCTCCTCTCTTGCCTTTGTTCCCTGTCGCTTTGCTCCTGCTGAATGTCTAATGAAGGCAAAACAACAATGACAGCTGTAGCCAGACCATGCTGAGGTGTGATGTCAAGTGACAGACACACACGCACACATGCACCCACACCGCATGTAATTCATCAACACTGTGTATGTATGTGTGTTTTAGGCCGAGGAAGAGCTGGAGAGGGCCCAGAAGGTGTTTGAGGAGATTAATATTGACTTGCAGGAGGAGTTACCTTCACTCTGGAACAGGTGTGTATGTGTGTTTGTGTGTGTGTGTGTATCCGTGAGAAACTGATTTTCCTGTCAGTGCATGGACCTTATAATTAAGTTTCACTCACATCTGTGCTACATTTACCCTCACAGGATGTTAAACTAAATCAAGCCAGTAATGCAGTCCATACTCTCTCTCTGTGTGTGTCTGTCTCTTTCTCTCTATGTCTCTCTCTCCTCTGCCGTCTCTAGCCGTGTTGGGTTTTATGTCAGCACCTTCCAGAGTTTGGCTGGTTTTGAGGAGAAGTTTCACAAGGAAATTGCCCGGGTGAGACTCTTGTATTGACCTCCATCGATGTTGAATTTTGACAGAGGCCAGACAAAACAAATTGGCACGGTGCATCAGATAACAGTTGATGGAAAATTGCATTCGTGACATCACCTATGCAATCTAGTCTGCAGCTGAATAGAAAAATGTTGACTCCTGGCTGCCGTTCAGCTCTGTTTTTGAAAGCTGGTGCGCTGCCTGTTACGGCTCTTTTCTTATCCCCCCACTGTAAAACAAAAAGTAGGACATGGGGTTTTAAATTGAGTGGAGTGAGATTATCTCCCATATTGCTGCCTTAGCTTGTGAGTTGTAAGCGGCATCTCTTTGAATTTGGACATGATAATGCAAGCAAGGGGAGCACTGAACGCAATGCAATGAGTCGGGCGTAGAATGTGCATAGATTGTGCCAGACCAGTGATGGTGGCATAATGTGATCAGTGTTGGGTACAAAAATCTAACAACACATCTCTCTCTCTCTCTGCAGTTGGATCAGGATTTGTACGACGTCTTGGTGAAACTAGAGGGATCAGATACCAGCAGGTTAGTGAGCAATGATCCATCATGTGAACTCTGTCACAGCAGGAGTTTCTACTGCATGGGGGGGCTTCTAATGGCTTCTGTAGCTTATTAATCACTTGACTGTTAAAGAAAAAATATTATTTTGCCTGTTCTTAAGTCAAAGATTTTGAGGTTTGAATGAGATTTATTGAATATCTTTTAGGTGTGTTGGCATCTGTTGAAATCTATAGATATAAGGAACATAAATAATAGCTGGGATTGATGCTATTTGGGCTTAGTTATTTTGTTAATATTGCACTCAGATGAAAACCCAGTAACCACCGATTTTTGCTATTCTAAAAAAAAAGGTCCCAGTCTACCTGAAAACAGCCTGTTTGTGTGAAGTCCTGGGAATCATTTTAGAGCGCTGAGCCTCATCTGTCAGTCTCTGTGGTTGGTCATCTGAGGCAGCAAAGAAAGCACTTACTGTTGCTGTATGTCTATGGCTCCTTCACGACTCAGGCAAGAAAAAAAAATCTATTCAGAAATGCAAATATTTGAACCTCTTGAGAGCACGTAATCCGTCGTGCTTGATGAATGCAGTGTGCCGCATCAGGAGCTGAAATAGCAGCAAATGAAGTGGAGAGTTTATTTTTCACCAAACTCACCCCCCCCACCCCCCCCACCCCTTCGTCAGTTTGCCACAACCCGAGAATGAGAAACTCACAAAATTGATTGAGCTTTTATTATTTTTATTATGAAGGTCTACAGATGTACTTTGCCACCATCCACTCTTTCCACTCCTGCTGTGTCTGCAAAATATTATTTAAACACTTCATATTAAAAACATGTTGAGCTACAGGAAAAGATAAAAGACAATGACATGCATTAACCTGGAGCAACCCCCCCCCTTACAGAAAGACAGGTAACCGCGGCGCCTCATCGTCAGGAGCAAATAGGAGGTAACCAGCAGCAACTGTGGTAACCATGGTGACACAACTCTTGTCTGTCTGTCCACCTGAACTGTCTGTCCAGTTGTTTTGTCTGTCAGTCAGTCTGCAGGCTTTAAGGGGACTTAGGGGAGAACTAACTTTTTAGGGGGATGCTTGCTTGTGCAAGTGAATTCGTAGAAACACTGAACAGAGAGCTGTGCACCCAGAGCTGCAGATATTTAAGGGCTGAGCAAACCATGCATGTCCAGCGCTATGTGACAACATAACCCAAATCGAAAGGTACAGAGGATTTAATCTAACTGAGACTTAGTGAATGCTCTTCGGCTCTTTAGTGTCCTCTTGTAAACACACAATAGGTGTGATTTGGGGCATAGCGAACATGGGTGGATGAATCCTTTTAACTTTTTGTTCCTCCCTTTTGCTGATGTAATTTGCACAATACTTCTACATTTGCCGCTGAGTCGCTGTGTGTGGACTTCTATAGTGTGAGTCAATTTACTCAGTCCCAAAGAAATGTATAAATATGCTTTATTTATTAAAAAAAACATAGTTTTGTGGACTAACTGAGCCCCATTTGTCCAGTTTCAGTCCGGGAAATGTAGTACTCAAGTTCGCCTCTTGCTGCCATTTGAGCAACAAGGTGCAAAGCGCCCCGGTCTGGCAATAACTTGCAGGTTCCTTCAACCCTTAAGACATCTGCAGATCCGGGGCTGCTCTTGAATGCCTCTGTCACTGCTCGCTTGTGAGGACTTCCCGGAGGCACAGACAAAGCCTGCTTGCATGGGATGGAGGGAGGAAGAGGAGGGGGGAGGAATGGAGGGAAGGGACGCTCACTTTTCTTGCATGTCAGCTGTTGCTACGACAAACCTGCGCCTGGACTCTTGTAGAGCATGCCCTCTAGTCTCTCAAGCTGTGCGAGCTCGTAGCCGCTCTGCCTAACCTTCACTCGGCCTTTCTCTCACACTGCTTGCGCCTTCTCGCTGGCTCCTCTGTAATCTCTCCTCTCTGTATCCTCTGTTTCGCCCTCCATCTCTCTCTCCCTCCCTCTTGTTTACTCAGCGGAAGAGACGCAACCAACCACACTCTCAGGCCGGGAGGTCCGCCGCCGATCCCCAAATCCCCATCCAAGGTGAACACACGCTCTCAAACGCACACACACACTGAGCATGTCTTTGTATTTAGAGCAATCGTCAGTTATGTTGCCACACAGATTTGACAGAATTTCACATAGGACCAGTCTGCTGAACAAAATCTGTTTGAGCTATACATCCGCTCTAATCAAACGCTGTCATCTGGTAACTCAGGAGATTCAAAGCTTCCTCCTTCGCTCAGAGTGCGTTTCAATCCCCCTATGGGCCGTATTTGTCACCACGTATTCTTCCTCTCTCCCAGCTAAAGCCAGCAGTGCCTCCTCCGCCCAAGGTGACCCCGTCCAAGGAGATGAAAACGGAGAACATCATCAACCTGTTCGATGCCGCGGCCACGCCCGACATCAGCGTCACCTCGCCCACAGAGGTTAGTGAGCGGCTGCTGCCTGCGAAGCGGCCCGAGGCCCTTTAACCCCCCCGCCCCCCTCTTGCGCAGGTCAGAGTTCCTTCCTCTGGCCTGCCTCTATGCCTACCTCTCCCATTGTACCCTCCCCTGGTCTGTTTTGTCCTGCCCCCCCCCCACCCCCCTACTCCCCCTGTTGTGCCCAGTCAAGCCAACGAGCCCTCCTGTTCCTGTTGTTATCAGTTTGACAGTCCCGCAGTGGGCAGCCTGCTGGACATGGACCTGGACCCTTTCAGTGCGGCAGCCAAAGCCTCCGCGGTCACACAGGTGGACGATTCACGGCATGAGCGTTTAGATCCTAGAACCCTCCGCTGCAAGACGTGCCAAGCTTCACAAGAGATTTTGTGTTTTATCCAGAAACATTTGAAGTCACGATACCTGAATCCATCTATTCACCCAGTTGCCCTCGCAGCTGCTTGACTTCAGATACACTGAAACAAGCTCGACGAGTCTGGGTACAACATGAAATCGCTTGGTAAGCTGGGCACAGTTTGAGACGTTAACCTTGCGCTGCTTCTTTCCAACTTTTACTAAACAAGAGGTGGATGACGGCATGACGATCTGTAGAAACCTGCTTCTCCTGACTTCACTTCTTCCTGCTTCAGCACTACCCACAGATCACTCGCGGCATGACGTGTTGACTAAGGCCTTGCTCTGCTCTCTTACTTCTTTCTCTTCAGAACTGTCTGACTTGAGTCTTTATCTCGCGCACAGTTGAATGAGCTGAAAGTTGCTGTGAGGGAAAATAAGCACACCCCAAGTTATGTTATCAGATGCTGTTTGATGGCATGCAGCCTACTGTATACCCTGAACTAGTTGGTGCTATAGGTACCAGTGTCTGGAAAACTGGCTCTGTAGTGACAAGATATTTCGGTTTGATGGCAGATGGCAGACTGCGTCACAGGTTAATTGTTCAAAAGGTTTTCTCAAAGGTGTTCAGGAGGCCTGTGGAATTAATGATACTCCAGTTCAAAAAGGCTAGTCTTGTTGTGTGATCCTATAATTAAGTCCAATGGGCCTTTCCACTTGCGTTCATGGTCGCAGAGCATTACAGTGCTGTCAGTCATGGTGTGGTTTTTTTATGTGATGATTCGTAATTCAGATAGTGTGCACTTAGAGAGCACACCTGCAGCAAACTCCCATCTCTGCAGCTGAATGTGCAGCCATTTGTCTCTTTTATTACCTTGCTTTATTGGTGTGAACATACTGTATGCTACCTGGCCAGCACAAAACAGCTGACAAGTTCTCAGGAGTTTGTGGAGATAAAAAAAAAAAAAAAAGCGTGAAAATAAGATTAGCAGGAAACACGACTCCAAATGAATATTAATTCCACTTATCAAGACATAGTGTAGGAAGTGTAAATAAAGTGTAAATAAAATATGTTAATAATGCCGTCCTGTCACATGTGTTCCAGTCTTATTCTATCTGGAGCTCTGTGGTGGCTTTTTAGTACAAATGGATTGAATCAAATTTGTACATTTTTTTTGTCCCAATTTTTTTTTTGTTTTAATATATCAAACACTTCTCTCATTGTAAAGTTTATGAACTGACTGTAAACAGAAGTCTACATTATTTGAGATGAAATACTGATGCCAGTGGAGTTTGGGTGGATTCTGAGTGGAAATGAATAAGGTTAGTTTTTCATAGTTATTCAGATAAACACAAGTGTGTGTATCATATGCTCCACCTTTGGGTGACTGACAGACAGACTTCCCTTTAAATCGCTCGTACTCTTGTTCTGCTGGAGATCTACTGCTATGGCCTTGTAGTATTCGAGCATGGGACCTGCACTGGATATTTACTCCTGAATGTAACAGGCACAAACAGGAGCTTTGTAACGACTTTTGTTCTGTCCTCTCATTCTGTTGTTTCCTTCTTTTTTTTGCAGCCTGCAAACTGGGACTCATGGGTAAGCATATCACCCTCATAATAACGCATTTCTTTTAATTAGCCAAAAAGATATATCATAAGTATCATTATGATCATCATCTTCAGCAGCATATTTGTGTTCAAGCTAACTATAAATTCATTTGTCATTATTTACATTTACTACTTACGAAGCCATTATA
Organism: Terapon puta; assembly: GCA_028564955.1. NCBI lineage: Eukaryota > Metazoa > Chordata > Actinopteri > Centrarchiformes > Terapontidae > Terapon > Terapon puta. The sequence continues at coordinate 8,630,851 of JAOXYL010000052.1, forward strand.
CAAGCCCCGCTCTCATTATGGTTAAAATGCTGGGTAGGGACTTCTATAATGGACATTTCTTTATGTAATCAAACTTCTCCATAACTGGATCTCTTTCATTTGTCTGTCCCAAATCTGTTTGTGCGTTGTCTTTGTGTCTGCAGTGCGTAACGTGATAAGACAGACGAGATTGTTTGTACAGCACAAATAGAACTTGGGAATGGGTTAATTCAGTTTCAGATTGATATTTCACACAGTTTATGTGAAATGAATGAATAGAAATGGTGTCTGATTCGCCAGCGCTCTCACAACAGCATCTTCTCCCTCTGCATTTCTACAGTATGTGTGGCGGATGCACAGTACAGTGATAACGTACAACATACTGTAGATCTGCAGCCAAACAAAACATTAACTGTAAATCTGTAAATAAAAAGATAACAAATGCAGTCACACTTTTTGCAGAAATTAAATCCCATCTGTGTGAAATGATCTGTATCTGAATTAACCTCCTTTCTTTTCGCTTCCCCTCGTGTCCCTGTATGTTGTGCTTACGGACCATGTAGCCTTTACGTTACCTACATGCTCCATGTGACACACAGGGAACCGTTTTGTTCTGAAAGTTGATTGAGTGAAGTTGCTCATGCCTTTGATGGATTGATTCACGGAAAAAAGAGCCAACAAGAGCCAGTGGGCAACTTCACGAAGCCTTGCTTGCAACTTGGCATCCTGACCATTCAAACTAACCTGTTTTGTTCATCCCTGTCACTGTAAGAGAGCTGTGTCTCAGCAGTCACTCAGTTCTGCTGCGTTTGAGCTTGAAGCCAAGCAGTGATAGCTCAGAGAGGAACGACACTGCTGCTCTTACACAGCTTCCCTCCTCTTTCTCCATCCGAACATAGCCGTGGGAAATACAAACCCTGCTTGCTAACGGCACACAGAAGATCCAACATCTATTTTCTGATGGGAAAAGGCTTTTGCGTTTCTGCCTTCCGCTGCCACCCTTCCTTCTCTTCATCTGTCTTTTTATTTGGTACAAACCTTCTCTTCCTACATCAGTCTTCTCGGGTCTTATGATGGTGATGATGATGATGGTGATGACTTTCATGACATCTGCTGCGGAGCCCGTTTGCATCGATGTCCATGGCATCCTTCATGGCCCGTTTCTGCTCATACGTTGCAAAAGCGCTCCATTTCCCCTTAAATATGACAAATTTTATACTAAATAATGCTTGATGCCAGCCCCCCCAAACCCTCATCCATGTTCAAATCCCTTAAATGGCCATTCTCACCATTTTGTAGGTTTTAGCTCTTTTACATAGTAGGCATTTTTTAACACCACTAACACCATTTCTAAAGGGCTGTAAAAGTGCCTTCTGTAATGGTCTTTAGCACCATGTCCAAGTGATAGGAGATCCCTGGTTAGACTATATATCCGGGAAGATTATATATTTCATCTGGCTTGGAAATACCTCAGGAATCCCCAGGAGTGGCTAGAAACCTTTCCTGGGACAGTGACATCTGTACTGCCTTACTAGTTATTTGAGTGATGTTGTTTTTCTGATTAACACTATTGGTGGGATTGATAGTTTGTTGGTATTTGGTCATGAACAGTAAAAAGTTTGACCTGGCGATGACACCAAAAAAAAAATCCAGATGATTCATTTTATCTGAGAGAGGCTTGAATACCTGAATCACAAAGCACATTTCCATCCTTAGAATCATGTTGGGGTTTGTAGTTAATGGGCTAAAGCATACAAAATCGCTGGTTTGGTCTTTTAATGTCTGAACATTCTTCATTTTTTTTGGTATCTTACCTCCCTGGTCTATAATGAACATTACAATTATGCAACCCTTTGCAGTCCTCCTGCATCCAAAATGTTTTACTTTGGTCCTCTGCCCAATGTTTTTGTTCTTTATTCTCCTGGTAATTCCCAAACCTTTTTGCATCGCTTAACTACTGAATCTGCCCCTAAATATCCATCATACCTGGCATTTTTATCCCATAACTTTTCCTTGGCCATTTGATTTATGAACCCCTTCTAATACCCATAAGATAAAACATCTCTTATGACCTCTGACTCCTTGAAACATGACCCTTACCCTTCAGAATGATGACAGTGGTGCCCAGGAAGAGGACACCCCGCAGCACTATGACCCTGTGGCTGCTGCTGCAGATGCCTGGGGGGATGATGGTTCTCAGCCTGTCCGCTATGACCCCATAGCAGCTGCCACAGAGGGCTGGGGAGATGATGGAACCAAACCGGTCCGCTATGACCCAGCGGCTGAGGCTCAAGAGGGAGGGGGGGTTGATGAGAACCAGGAGGTTCATTACGATCCTGTGGCCGAAGCCCAGAAGGGCTGGGACGATGATGAGGCCCAGCCGGTCACGGAGGTCCCCGCCGCAGAGGATGAAACACCTGCAGCTGAGTATCCAGCTGATGCAGCGGAGGAAGAAGCTACGCCAGCGGACGCTACGTTGGATAATGAAGAGGGTCAGGTAACCGAGGAGGGAGGAAATGGAGAGATGCATCTGGACAAAAAAGGGTGGATGCATCGATTGAGGAGGAGGTTTGAGCATGAGGTACTGGGAAGAAACAGAATTATAGAAAGTTGTGGAAACATGGAGAAATCTTGAGCTGGAAAGATTTAGGATGCATCTGGACCAACAGCATGGATGCATCAACTGTGACAAAGAGGGCAGGATGGAAATTAATTGCTTAGGGAAAGAGAAGAGTATAGAACATCTGCCTCCATACATGCAAGTAATCCTAGTCACTGCTAATCACAAGACCATGCACATAGTACGCTGTGCACAGTATCTTTCTGCCGCATTAATAACGAAGCTTACTGTCTATTCAACATAATCGCTTGTATTAGCCATAACTTGCTGTTTAGGCCATGTGGCTGTGTCTTTGTGTCTGTCTTTGTCTTGTCTGTCTATTCTTCTCTCTTTCATCCCCCCTCCTCCTTATTTAAACCTCCCCTCTGTCTCATTCTCTAACCGTTGTTGTTCCTCTATGCCTCTCTGCTCCCAGGGCGAGTCTGCGGCAGCAGCTGCTGCAGCAACAGTGGAAGAAGCAGCAACAGAGGAGGTGAGGGCAGGAGGAGCAGCAATAGCTGTTATAATGTGCTTATTAAAATTTGACATATAAAAAAAAAAAAAAAAAATCCATACCTTTATTTATTGTTGATATGTTAAGAACTTAGCAGACTAGCCCAGAATGTTTCATGATTATGTTTTTGGTGACTACATAGGGCATCTTTTTAAGATTATATAATAACTACAAATTCATCTTCTCCTTTACCAAAAAGTCCATCTTGTCAGGTGATATTCTTTTATAATACATAAAAAGTAAATTGTAAAGTAAACATAAATGAGTCAATTATGTTAAGCTGGTGTCAATTATGTCTCTTTAGAAGATGAAGATGATGATGGTGTGTGTAAGATGTCAGTAAATGGAGCCTTTTTGTTCCCAGACACCTGCAGCAGCGCCAGAATCAACAGAAGTAGCATCAGAGTCTGCAGAAATGCCACCTGGCTTCTTGTTCAAGGTAAAACAGGATAAAGAAAAAAAAATCTCTGTTGTGTGGAGTGTCGTCTTAACCGAAATACATCCCAAAAAGGTGGAGATAATTCATGTTAGTATTCATGTGATATAGGTCCAAGTGATGCATGATTATGCAGCCAACGACACAGACGAACTGGAGATGAAGGCCGGTGATGTGGTGCTAGTAGTCGTCTTTGACAACCCTGATGAACAGGTACACACTCAGACACACACACATACACATATACAGAGTTACGTACACAGTGACAGTGAGTTGATTATGTCTTCATTGGTGTGTGTGTATGTGTGTGTTTAGGATGATGGCTGGCTGATGGGAATGAAGCAGGACGACTGGGAGCAGAACAAAGAAAATGCCACTAAAGGAGTGTTCCCTGAAAACTTCACCCAAAGGCTGTGAGAGAGGAGGACGGGGCGTCATTCCAGCTTCCTTCTTTATGTCTCTCTTCCTCTTGCCTCAGTCCCTCCTTCCTTTTCTTGCCCTGATATCTTTCCTAGGACTTTGGCCATACAAGCAGAGCTGTCACAGCCCTGGCTGAAATCATGCATTTCTAAGGTCTGCTACACTGTGCTAAAAGTAGATCTTGGCATTTCTCTGGATTTCTGCCAACATTTACAAATTACAGACGCAGCCATTTCACAGGTCCCACTCTTTGCTTCCTTGCCGCACTATTATTGCTGCTCCACAGAGGAGGAATTGATTTGGGAATCCTAATCATGCAGGATAGCTGCAAGGGAGGTTGCCTTTGCAATGGCTACCACTGCAATTGCATTATAATGTTTGATTCTTACTCATGTCTCATTATAAAACACTCCAAGGTGTACTTCACCTCTGTAACAAAGAAAATGTCTGTTGAGACGTCTTTTTGTTCATGTTGTGATACTGAGAGATTGAGAAGGGTGTAAGATTATTAAGACAATGCCAAGTGTAGCAGAGTATCCCTCGCATCTGTACCAGCCCCAAAATCTGTTTTATAATGGACGAGAGGAAGGATGAGAACGTTCACGCAGCAGAGCAACACACCGGAAAAAGTAGAACCGACTCCTTGCCTGCAACCTCACCCCAGTCGAACTGCAAGAAAAAAAAGAGAAAAAAAAGAGTACCTTTGAACGCAAACGGTGCAGATGTCTAACCAGTACATAAACATTTAATACACACATAAAGGTGAGCAATCTCCCTTCAATTTAGCCCTTCACTTGCATTGTCCTCTCTCTAATTTTGGCAATAGTCTGTTTTAGCCACATGTGTAACCGTCAAGTGTCATTATTTTCTTGGGCATGCAGGTTTGCTCTCTCCTGTGAGCCCTTTTTGATTATTTTTCGGTGGCTTGCTGCAATTCTGTACCATGTATAAAGTGGAGTTGGAGCATAGCAGGGGATCAGTAAAAACCAAGCATTGCAGTTTTGGTGCCAGTATTTGCTATCTACTGATCTATAATCACTCTGAGTCCTGGAGTTCAGCTGCAGAAACAGTGCCTGTTGGACACATCCGGCCCCCTTTTTTTTATCCCTACTTTAATGACTTTACTTGTGAAACATGGGCCCCTTGGTTGTTGTATTAGTTTAGATTCAACAGTGGTATAAGTGGTATGAACCTGTTGTTAAAATCCAAGCCAAGTTAACTGATCATCTGACACCAACCAAGTTAAGGACAGCAGGAATTCAATAAAAAAACATGTTTTAAGGGTCCAAACAGAAATACCAATGAGAGTCCTATAGAGTAGAAAAACTCAGCTGTTTTCATTTTTGATGGTCGAGTTTTTGGTTCCTTGCTGTTTCAATTTATGTGAAATTGTGTTGAGTGGGCATGTTACAAAGAAAAAAAATCTCATGGATTTTTTTTTTCCACAAGGGATCGAAAATATGCATTAGCCAGGCTTGCTCAAAAGCTAGCCTCCAAACTACGACAATGAGACGCTGCTACTGGTAGTCTAATAGTTAAAATATCAATACAAATACAGTTCGGTTACACCCTAATACTAATCAAACATATATAACAACTGAGCCAGTCTCATTCGTTTAAAAAACAACAACAACAAAACGTGCCGAAAACAATTTCTTCCGCTTGCACTGAGACGACGAAACTCAAACGCAGGCGATTCAGAATATGCACCAGAGCAACTTCTTTTATTTTTGTATGCTGCCAAGCAATGATTACATATAGCCTAATGTAACTATGTCAACGTAATTGCCAACTTAGGATGTTATGGAGTGTTTTGTACCTCTGTCAGGTTTACTGCTCTCGACATAGCCGCTTACTGTGGGAGGTGAAAACCGTCTCGCGCTCGGTCATTCATCCAGTCACTGACTCTAAAGACATTCACGCGTCTCATGATGTTATTAACATGTAATAAGTGTGAGAGGACAATGGTTGTGCGAGCGACTGTGTGTGTGCGCGTGTGTTTATGGGTGGCGTGGAAACATAAATTCTTTATCTATAGGCTATTGTTATTGGACGATATCACCGCCACCTACCAGGGGATGAGGTCGTCTGTTTGACAGGAGGTTTTTTTCTGACTGGACAAAGGCAACTCAACCGTATTTGGGTCTTTTTTTCCCCCACTGGCTGGTATTATGGTTCCAGGTGTTATTGTGCATTTGTTGTGTATAAGTGTAATTTTGCCAAGCTGTGATGACAGATACATATTCTATAAAGACATTCATATCTGTATGTGAGTTACTGTGAGCATGCTGACTTCCCATGTGTTGTTGTGTGAACACCCTTAATTTAAGACGATGATACCTGGCTCACATTTGAGGCAGTTGGAACAGGCAATTTTTTTTTTTTATTATTACTAATATTATTTATTTTGTTAATCTTAGTAAGGGGGGTGGTGGGCAGTTACATGCTGTGTCTTTTTCCACCATTCACCTCTGAAAAATAGTCCTGATTATAATTGCTGGATGTCCATCAGCTTTGCCTCAAAATGTTTCCGGAGTATCGTGGTCCAAACTGAGTTAAACATGATTACACGGAGACAGGACGAATAGAGAGAGATTACAAACCACCAGACTCAGGTGGACGGATTTTTTTTGTAATAATTTTTTTCAGTATTTTAACGACTTGAGATGTGCATGATTTTTTTTCATGTCGATTCAGAAAGCCCTCACGTGTGAGAACACCACCTGTACAATTAGGTCAACGGATCACTTTCACATTTTTTATTTTCAAATATGTGCAACTTGGTGAGTGCTTCACCTGGGTCTGGTTCTCTATCTGTCTGTATGGATCAGTCTCCTGCGATGAGCTATGGGATAAAAAGGTTTTTCCTGTACCTAACTGACCAACAATAATAAAGACTTAGAATCTCCTTTTGTTTGCTGATCTTTTGTGCTTCCTGTGTGTAGTCTGCTTTTGTTACCATTCCCATTGTTAGCAAATGCTCCTTTTTTTATCTTCAGCGTCAGTAATCTGTATCATTTGTTCTCATGACGTTTTCTCTGCAAATACCAAAGCATCCAGCAGAGTGTGCTGCCTTCAAGGGCTAACTCTCTACCCTGGAAAAAAACAAAAAAAAAACAGAAGCAACGTTCTGGCACCGCGAGGAGGAAAGAGGAGCGTTGCTGTGTGCTGCTGTCCGTGGTACTGAAAACCAACCAGCAGCCCACCCTGTAACCACAGCTATTGATGCTGCGCTCACACTGTACCAGCAGATACGATTCATCACCATTCACAGTGATCAGCAGGTTTATGGCTGTGTATGTGCTGACATACCAGATGATTATCAACACAGGTACTGGCCCACACTGGTGTCAAAAATCCCAGGCCTTTCTGTCAGACCAAGAAGAAAAAGCAGCTTTATGACATAAAGAAAACTGTATTTCTTGGTTCTTTGGTCACCAAATAAAGCACAAAGTAGTTTTGGTTTAAAAACAACAACTTTATGTTTCAAATACAAATTGTATGCACAGAGTTGCCGAAAATAATAATAGTTTACATCATTTTCTAAAAATAGATCTTTAAATAGTCTCTCCAACAATAGCTTAATATACATATGTGACAAATCTTTTTAGCGGGCATGTAGAGTGCCGCCTCGGAGTTCCTGGATACTTGCAATGTTTGAGTCCTCACAAAGCATATTCAATAACTGCAAGGACACTAGGGCCATGTGAACTACGTGTTTATCCATACTCATTCATAGTGTTGAAAACTTCAGTCAGGGTCTTAAATCCTGGGTGATGGTTGGAAAACATGAAACAAAGACCACGCAAAGGAGAGCTATCAAGTAACTTATTCAAGACGAAAGAGAATCTGTGATTTAATATGAAGCAGAGCTGTTGCTTAATACAGTAGTTGAATACAGCCTGAGTTTTGTGTATGCCTTAACTAGATACAACTGACCTGAAGACTGAAAACCTGAAACAACGGGAAAACAAAAAACATGTCACATAATTACACCTTTTTAAATAAAATAAGTGATAAAAACAAGAAGATGTATAAAAGAAACCATATGAATCAGTTTGAGACAATCAAGTTGACTTGAAAGCGGATGACACACCTGTAGGAAACAGAGACGGCGTGTCCGAAATGGCCCCCACGCACCTCTCCTGTGCAGGTTGGCACTTTGCAAATGTTGTGAAGGCAAAAGTGCAACACACAGCAGCACGCTCATCACTCCCTGCCATTCAACAGCTCTCTTACAAAAGCCCTTCTGCAATGCAATGCTGTCAAAATGCTGCTTTGCATTCAGTAAATACACAGAACCTCACCCCCCATTTGTTAAATATCATTTTGTAAATTAATTCTAATATACAGTATAGGCTCTATAAAAAGTAGTAAAGTATCAGTGGATTTACTGTGGTGGTGATTCTGACAGCAAACAGCTCGTTCCTTGTCTTTCTTTCCCTCTTAGGATTACTTAGCTGTATAAATACATAATGTACGCATGGAGCTTCAAATCACACCTTGTTCCTCCATGCTATTCTGCCTTTTCTCCCTCCTCCTCCAATGTTAACTTCATGTTATCACAAAAGTCCTTGTCTGTTTAAATTTCTTTCGACCAAGTCAAAAGACTATCAATAAGCCCCCAATATGATCTCAAGAAACATAAATGTTGACAGATTACAGTAAATACAGTACGACTTTGTTTTGGTTTTAATGAAAGTTTTCCTTTTGAATCACAGTCCTGTGGTGGCTCTGGGGGAAGCTTTTAAAATATTGATGTGGATGGGGAGATACTTATGTCAGTATTTCTCTTGGTACTCTTCTTACCAGTCCTTAACCAGTCTTAAGTTTCGGGAATGAATGAAACTGAAACTGAAATTTGAAGGTAAAACAAATCTTCTCAGTCTCCTGTCTTTGTCTTTTGCACAATCATGCTACATGTGAAATACATATGTGTGTTGAAGTACAGCAAATACAGGCAAGTAGACGTGTCCACTATAAAATCAAATGTCTTTGGTGGTCCCTCGATGTGTGTTTTGGCGCTCCTGAATACAGGTGAGTGAACAAAGTCATCTCTGTGGCTCCTATCTATGTCCTAGCTCGATCCCCCAGGGGTGGAAGTGTCTAGCATCCAGCAGCATTTGCCCCAGCTTCTGTAGAAGCCAAGGGTACCAGTGCAGGCCGTCGGTCTGCGGTTCTGACGGTCCCATCAGGCTGTAGAAGAACCTCAGCGGGGCCAGGACCCAGTGGGCCAGATAGTGATTGTCCAAAGCAGCGTAGCAGGATGCTAGCACGCCGTTCACCACTATGGACCCATGCTGGGTTAGTGGGGCATACAGCCCGGCGCTCCTCTGTTCCTCTACAAAGGTGACGACTGAAAGCGTCACCTGTGAGCCCGCTTTGCCTTGTGGCGTAAGCACACACTGTCCTGGCTGGACCTCGCTGGCGAAAACTGTCCTCAGACCTGCATCTGGCCCACGCGTGGAGCCCGAAAGTGGCTCCTGAGCTGTCTCTTCCCACTTTGGTTGACCAGCGCAGTCCGTGACAAAGATCAGGTGAGCGGCCGTGAGAGTGATGTTAAGTCCTGTGCTGGTGCCGATGGTGTAGAAGACCTTTGTGACGTTGGGCTGGCGGTCCAGAAAGGATAAGACCGGGCTGTAGAGAAGGGGGCCGTGACCATCTGCTGTTGAAGAAGACAAGACGTGGTCGCCGGGGTGTAGGTCACGCATCTGCTTGGTAGCACCGCTTTTGAGGATGACCTCAGCGTCGCCGGGGAAACAGCCCCCGGTTTTGGCTGCCACAGAGTGCTCTGGAGAGATGAAAGAAAGAAAAAAAATGTGATTACTTGATTTCATTTAGTCATGTTTTCTTTTTCGACGTTTTAGGTGAACATGCAAGGAAGAAGTCAAAATGCAAAGAAAGGAATGAAGCAACAGCACAGCAGCTCTTGGACTTCTGCAGTCACTGAATCTGCATGTTATTCTAGGTCACTGAGTGATCCATAAAACTGGTGAGACTTTGACACCGACTCAAGGACAACTTTATCTCAGCGGATCAGTGGCAGATTGTTAACTTATGTATTTATTATGTTTTTTTCTATGTCTCTGTCTGCTCTCTTCTTAATCTTCATCTTCACATTTACACACACAGAAACACATCTCAGATGCACTGCTTTTACCAGCAAATTAGCATCAGCATAAAACATATGTCTTTTCTGACAGAATTTCACTGTTATGCCTCTTGTGTGAAGAAAATGGAGATGTTCAAAAATCCTTTCATTAGGTTTATGTTGCTGTTTATGCACACTGCAGCAATAAAACCTAGTAAATGCCAAGTTTTTCTTAAAAAGCTCGGAGGGGAGGTCACAGGAATGTGTTTTATGCTGTTAGAGTAAAAAATACGAATACAAAGTCTTTTGAAAGGCACATCTGTGAGGCTATTTGACGGTAATTGAGACAGCAAAAGCTTCCATGGGACGTGCACTTAATCTGAATAAGGTGGCCCTTTAAGACGCAGTGAGACTAGGTGGCAGGAAGAGGTAGTCAGCAGGAGCTAATGGATAACCAGCTGATTGTATCACCATAGTCAGAGCACGGCCTGGGGTCAGAGAGACAGGAAAGTACACAGACTCAGACCTGGGTCTAGATATTGTTTGGATTACAGCACAGTTTGTGTTTTAAACTCAGTCACATGCCCACTCTCAATGGTTCAACACAAGGAAAGAGCATTGGCACCACCATATTGAGCTTGACTCCTTACAATGAATTCAGCTATATCAGAATTCAGGAAAAAGAGCTGGTGGAATGACCTTAAAGAAAATTAGGGAGACAACAAAAGGAGGCAAAACCTGCCTGAAATAAGAAATTCATCAATATAAATGTGTGTTTGTGTGTGTGTCTGTGTTTGTGTGTGTGTGAGTCTGAGTGAGGGAGAGTGGGAGGGTTGTCTTAAAGCCGTCTTAAGGCAGCCAAATATTTGTCCAAGGTGTGTGTGTCTGTAAGCCTGAGGGCTGCAGAAAAAGGAGGGCTGTGACCAGGAGGTGATAAGACTCAGATAAGAGATCTGAGAGAGACCTGCAGAAGGAAAAGCAACAGCAAAACAAAGAGAGAGTTAATCATCTCTCACAGCCTACTAACCTCAGTGGACTGCTAGAATGTAGTTTGGCATCAAATAACTGGTAGTACCAGACATGGGTAAATGGATTTCTAAAACGTCTCAAAAGTTAGAATAGCTGGAGGTGGAATGCAGTCAAGTATTGTTTGCGCAATGGCTGTGTCTGATTTGTCTCTCCTAACGTGTGTGTGTGTGTTGGAAAAATGTAACAGAATACTAACAATGAAAGTGGAAAAAAGTAACACCCAATCTCAGAAATGCAGGACAAGAATTCAGAATTTAAACTGACCAAAAATGTGCTCTTGCTTATGTAATAACAGCTCTTCCACTGTCCCAACAGTGAACATGCATGTAAAAAATGATAGTATTATATCCACAAAGGACACAGTCAAATATTCTACAGTCACAAATGATGACTATCTTATGGCTGGATCTGACCAAGCAGTGAGACTGAGTACAGCAAAGAGCACAGGTGCACACCTTGCTTTGATTGGCTCCCAGTAGGCCACACACACAAACACACTCAGACTGATGACAGTGGCACCGAAAGGCGAGGTAAACCATTAGTGAATCTCCAACAAAGGGTCTGCCATCGACCTCATTAGTGGTAATGACAGCTGGCTACAAACACACATATACGGATAACGTGCGTGCACACACTCTCCGGCTCATATCCATCTCTTACCTGACTTGACGCTGCAGTGAATATGGGCTTTGGACTCGTAGTAGACCCAGTCAAATCCAGCTTCTACGGCCAGCCGTGCCAACATGGCGTACTTATTTCTGTCCCTATGAAAAAGAATGAAAAGATGTTGTTACTGTTGTTGTGATGACATCCATAGATTTATTCATGTGATATAACACACTTAAGAAATATTGTGTGCTTGTGGGGTAATTTGGCCTGGACTCGCTGACTAACCTATTGACTCATCACATTATTGATAAGTTGACTTGACTGTAAACAGTCTCAGTGGTGCCTTGCATGTGTCTGACCCACATAATGTTCTCCGTTACCTGTCTGAGGTGGTGATGTCGACGGCACGTCCCTCGTAGTGCAGCGAGTCCTCCGAGTGATGGCCATCCTCATCCCAGCCCTCTGTCACTCTCAGCTTCACGCCCGGCCACATGTTCATCACAGAGATGGCCAGAGAGTTCAACTTGTCTTTACAACGCTAAGGAGACAGGGAGGGAAAGGAGGAGGGCGGGCTGTTAGAAATGAACGATGCAAACAGGTTGTGCTGAAAGTGCTGAAGGAGTAGCTGGAGGCAGAGAGACTGAAGAGAGACGGAAAGTGAGAGAAGCTGGGTGTGATGAGTCTGAGGAATGGGTACAGCCATGTGATCCACAAAAAGATACCCAACTTCAGAGAGAGAAAATAAATACTTTCTGTGTGTGTGTGTGGGTGGGTGTGTGTGTGCAGATAGTTCAGAGACATCGGTGTCATCACATTAAGGCGGGGACAAGAGAAATGGAAGAAAACTACCACAGACAGAAACAGGCGATACGCAGAGCAAAGAAGGAAAGCTCGGGAGTGACAGAAAGCAAGCGTCATGCCCATCAGCTTGTAATAAGGTGAAGGTGATGAGGGCACTGGGTGCCTCTAAACTCACACACACTCAAAACACATTCAAGCACATGTAGATAACAGCTCTACTGCAGTAGTGCCAGTTGATGGTCAAAGTGCACACAGCTATCCTGGAGTGCTTGCTTAAGGTGATTTAGAGCTTTTCAGAGTACAGCTCGAGGTCAGGATGCCTCTCAGCAGTGGAGATCAAATGTAGTGGCACTGATTTGGAGCACCTGATAATTAACACTGTAAGCTCGTTTTAATGTTAACGTTGTCACTGAATGAAATGACTGAGTGAAGTGATGAATAAATGCTAGGTTTGTGCATTTGCATCACGCACGACACAAACGAGGCTGGGCAGATTTTGGCGCGCTGTGCGTAAAGGAGGCGCAGTTCCTCCTGGTTTTGCAATTTTTAAAAATCATTAATAGGAGCATTACAATGATCTGAAAACAAGATGTAATTATCCTGCACAGACTTTGATTCCAGCCTAGAATGAGTGGCTTTACGCATGTATCCAGCCGAACAGGAAATCTTGGAAACGACAAAGTGAGGCTTGGTTTGGAAGCGAAAGCAGCACTTCCAGGCAAAAGGCAGCAGCCAAGTGTGTCAGGTAGCTAAATCCAGAGGTGAAACGAGGGGCCGAGAGTCAATGAAATCAATCATTTTGGTTTAAACATTGAACTGACGGCAAACACTGCGCAGACAATTGGATGCAACAGCGTGTCTGAAGCGATTCAGCTATTCAGCTGTCAGGATCCACCATGTGAGCTGCTGCTAATTCGCTTTCTTTTATGGACAGCACTCCATCTTTACGCATCCAACCCCCTACACACACACACACACACACACACACACCTCACCATCCACCTCCCCTCCTTACCTGGGTCATGAGCCTGTCTGCGCCCGTGTCCTCCTCATCCTTGAAGATGATGTCCGTGTTGTAGTTGGGCGTCAGCTCCTTGAAGCGCTCGGAGTTGCGCGTTATCTTGCCCTCGGGTCTCCCGCTGGCTCCCAGGGTCTTCTCGGCGACGTTGGGGCTGAACTGCTTGTAGGCGAGCGGGACGAGCTTCTTGGGGAGCCGCCTCTTGCCGTACCCCCTCCCCGGCCCGCAGCCCTCCGAGGCAGGTGCGAGGAGGAGGACCAAGGCGCACAGAGAGGCGGTGAGGAGGAGGAAGGAGATCCGCATCGCCCCGGAGGGGGGGAGGGGGGAGGGGGAGGGAGGACTCTCCCGGGGGGGAGAGAGAGAGAGGTGCTCTTCAGTGCGCCGCCGGCTCGACTCCCGGCTCCATCGTCCGTGACAGCCGCGACATCACGTCCGAAAAACTCGGGTGGAAACGAAGCTCGGCGCCCCGGCTGCACCGGACACCATGAGGAGACCGAGAAAAGTTTTTTAGCCGCTCCAAGGAGAGAAAAAAAAAGAGACAAATAGAGGAACTTCGCTCCCTCCGCCTTACAGGAGCAGCAGTAAGTGTGCAGGGCTGTAAAGTCCGTGCATTTAAACAAACAGGTTCAAAGTCGATTTGGTGGGTGAGAGAGTTAAAGAGAGAGAGTGGTTGCTGATATCCAACTTGCAGTGTTGTGGTTTCTCTCCCTCTCTTTCCCTTCTTTTTTTTCCCTTTTGCGCCGGGAGACTGTCACAACATCAGCCACTCACTTCGCCCGCCGTTTGGTTTCGCTGGTGCCCTCTCTGGATTTGAAAGCGCTTCCTCTCCATATGCGGCCGGCGCGCAACAAGCTGCAGCTTTCCAGTTGAATTGGAGGGGATTTGAATGATCCAAAACGATCTGTTGCCACTTCAGACCGCACCCTGCCAGTCCTGCCCTCCTCTCTCTCTCTCCCACTCTCTCTCTCTCTCTCTCTCTCTCTCTCTCCCTTTCTCTCTCCCTCTGTCCCTACACTCTGCCACCCACCCCGCCCCTCCTGGGCACAGGGCGCACTGGAGAGTCCTGTCCACACTCTGCTGGCAGGCAGGCAGGCAGGCAGCAAACATAAGCTTTGCCCTTTATTGCTGCCACTCCACATTTCCAGTTGTTGTCTCTGTCTGTCTGTGCCCTTGACAGCTCTGCATGCTGGCAGCCCACTTTTTTCCCCCTCCACTGTAAACAATCACAATTAAACAAATCAATTTCCTGAAGTATGCAGCGATTGGTGTGTGTGTGAGTGTGTGTGTGTGTGTTTTTTTTTTTTTTTTTTTACCCCCCAGCTGCATTCCAATAACAAATAAGATCAAGGGTCACTGGTTGGATGACTGGATGGTGTTTGGTTGAGTGATCGGGTAATGGCATAATTTACTGGCTGTGAGACAGACAGATTGCCTGGATGTTTGGCGGGTGGACGAGCTGACTGACTGACAGCTTGTGTGACTTGCTGACCGGCTGACTGACTGAAATCTATGAATGAATTACGGAGATGCCAATAAGGCCAGACAATTGTCCCAATTAATAAACAGGTTTCTTAAAATGGACAAATGACCAAATTACATGTTTAATTTAATAGCCATTGGCTGTCTGGATCCCTGGCTGCTGGCAAACACACACACACACACACACACACACACACACACACACTGTTTAACACCAGCAAACCCAACCCCTCCAAATTAGCTCTTCAAATATTTGCCCGCAGAAAATCAGTGGTCTCACCCCTCTTTCTCAGGGCAGGCTCCTTTCAATGAGCTGGACTGTACAAGGCTGAGGCTTTCCACAATTTATGTTTTATTATTTGCGAGTGTAAACACCGTAAAGTATTTTTTGCTGCGCCACCGCTTTTCATGTCTCTCGGTGGAACAGAGAAGAGCAAAGAGAGGGATTCACACACACGGTAAACAGCCATCTATAGCTGTGTTTACCCTTTAGCTGAAATAGAACATCAACTGACACTTGTGCAAATTCATTAGAGCTTTCCTGGTATGGAACATATGAGCCAGTCAAAAGAGATCAAAATTAGTCATATAGGGGCGTCATTGTTTTAGGAAATTTGTTTCCCGCTTTGTCAGGTGGAGATGGTCTGATAATGAAGTATCACCTAATCTCTCGTTTGTGATCGAGGATAGGGGGGATATGTGTAAAAAATCTCTGCTGCTCAGTGTGGAGGTCATGGTCATCAAACAACTTTCATGAGATCTTACAAGCTGTTGGCCAATTGAACGGGTGGACGGTGCCTCAGATGATAAAGAAAAATCTGACAAACAGCACCTTTAAAGGTAACTAATCCATGCAAACACTTAATTGTATAGAGGACAAGTTGCATTCTTTCATGAGGCTGCATGGACTATTTATAGGTGGGAGAAGTAACTTTTTGGAGTTCGCAGTGGTTTTCTGCCAACTTTATGGTAATGACAAAACTTTAGGAAATCACTGCCCTTGACCAAGAAATAGTCCATTACATGACAATAGTTGTCTTTTTTATACTTTATACTACACACAAATTTGATAGAGCTCGTTAAAGGTTTCTTATGTAACACTATAGGTTATTTTTCAATGAAACTACTAAGATGGAAACAGCTTGCGACCCAGCACACTACCATTTGCCTATCTTCCATTGAGAGGCTCCGCAGTGGCAGAGTTGGGAGTAACTCAACTTAAATTCTGTATAATACACATATATTGTTACATGTAGCACATTTGATTAGTGAATGTAAGACGTGCTGTTAGATAGTCTTCCCTTTTTCCGTTCTTGGTACAAAGCTAAGCTAACCAGCTGCATAGGGGCATCTTTATATTTACCGTACAGATACACACGAGAGAGGCACTGATCATGTGATTTTACTTTCCAAGAGAGGCATAGTTCCATTTCCATATTTCCCAAACTATTCCTTAAATAATTGGCAGTTCAGCCTTTGCCTTCAATGCCTGTTTACCATTAGTGTCTCTTCAGTGAGACACTGAACCCCAAACTGCTACCAATGAGCAGTCCAGCTCCTTGCACAGCAGCTCCACCAGCTCACAGTCAGAATTGCTGGTTGGTATATGTAAAGTGAATGTAACCACTCAGGTTAAGGGTGCAGCATAACTGCAAGACATTTACCATTTACACATCTAATAGCTATGGCGGTGACATTTCAGGTTAGAAAGAACCCAACTGCATCACATACAGTAAGTGAGTGCTGTCTGCCTCATTGCTGTTAATCCCCACATGCACAAGGGTTTATCTGTGTGCATGCGAGACTAGACATCTATATGCAAATTTGTGTGTACCCACGTTTGCACAAGCATATGTTTTCCTGTAACTATCAACGTTTTGTGGGTGTGCGTGAGTGCGTGTGTGTGTCATCCCTCTTTTGAAGATCATAAATACGGGCGTGGCTCCAGGCAGGCCCGCTGCCTATTCAGCGTGGCTGTCGACAATGCCTCAGAAGTGGTCACATTCTCCCATCCATCCATCCATCCCTCCCTTCATCCATCCGTCTTTCAGTTCCTCTTCGCCTCAAGAAAGGACACCATGGCCTTTCAAGCAGGCAACAATCTCATCAGACCAAACCAGAGGAGTGGAGGCTGACACCCCCCCCTTCAAAAAAAAAATCTTCTTTCTCTCTTTGCATTCATCAATCTGTCAATTTCTTAGTTACACACTTTTTCTGTATCACGGTGTGCTGTGTACTATAAGGTATGAGTTCAAACACATGCAAAAACACACACGTCCAGGCCTGTGTGCACACTACACTTTCACACGCTAACACACACACAAACACACGCATACGCCAGGCCAGCCGACAAGCCAACCGAGCATCAGGCCCTCGCTCATTGATGTTTGTTAAAGTTATTAATTTTCTCTGTGAAATAAGAGGCCACGGTGGCAGGACAGAGGGAGATGGGTGCCAGCCCCAGAATCTCACTCCGCTTTCATCTGCTGGCACTCGGGCTCTGCGAGTCCACAGCACAGGGCCTTTACATGGGCACCGGGGTTACCCACGCATACCCGGGGCCCTAACCAACAAAGTGGGGCAAAAGGAGGAAGACGAAAGATGAAAGGAAACCCCGGCGATGGAGAGGATGTGAAAAAGGATGATACAGAAAGACAGAGGGATAATGACAGAGGGTGAGAAAATTGCACAAAGGGAAGAGGGGGGGGCTGACAAAAGAAAGGGAGAAAGATGGGAGAGGGGTTGAGTGAGTAAGAGAGAGTGAGCACGCGGCACGTTGGCTGGTAAACAAGTGAAGTTCGGTTGTTTTGCAGTCAGTGGAGGCTAGCGTGTTTGTGGCTTGTGGTGATTCGCTGTAATGGGGGTTAAGGGACGTTATGCTCAAGGTAACAACAGCTGGTGGCTAAAACCGCCAGCCCTCTTCCTCCCTCTCCTCCTCCTTCCGTCCCTCCACACACTCCAGAGTCCAACCCCAGACCACAATAAACACCTAACGCTATGTCTCTGTACACTAGGTTTCTAAGTATCGGAGCGGTTCTGTCTGAAATCTTGTAAGCCTTAATCTGCTCAGACAAGGAGATAAAACTTCCTGGATGTGCTGCCCGTCGCTGCGGCCTTCGCACACCTCGCCATACATTTTCTTGGCAGCGAGTGCCGCTTGGCCGGCGCGAGCAGTTTCGGAGCGAGGCCGGACCTGACATGGCAGCCAGCGAAAACCACAGTGACCAAATCTGTCTATCAATGGCCGAGAGTGGCACCAATACTGGTCCCTTTGCGAAAGGCCAGCTCAGTGCAGCGTGCTTGGTCAGAGAGCAGACAGAAGGAAAATAAAGGCAGGATGATATAAAAGTGGAGCGCGGGCTAAATGTGTCTCGGAGTTAGCGGGCTAGGATAGCCACCGCACGGCTAAAGCAAACAAAGAGCTGCCCAGGGGACTGAAGTTCCGACGCTGAATGCACCGAGAGGCGGAAGCGCACGCACGCGCAAAAGTACGCAGGTAGCCACAGTCGTCGGCGCACATGGATGTTATACAGCAACGCATGCAACGTTTGGTTAAGCATTAGAGCATGAAGACTGCAGCATGTCTTTATTCCAAGGTTAACACCCTCATAGAGTCACAGACACACTTAAATGTCCACAGACACACACAAGGCTTCTCAGAATATGTCTGTCGGTTGTAGAATAGAATAATAAAGGAGGGAATACAATAGAGTGGCCAATAAAAACCCTTGAATCCTTGAGTGAAAATTGAGGGGTTTTCCTCCTTGCATGGTCATTTTGAATCTATCTGGCCCCTCAGCTGATAGATAAACCATTTGATTTAGAAAGACAATGAAGTAAGAGAAATCCATTTTCAGTCTTACCTCATAATAACACCAGTGTAACTATCTAAATGCCACTGCTACTGGGATATTACATTCCCACCTCAGAGAGTAGTTGACCTCTTCATAATTTCTCTTGAATTTCATTTTTATTAATTACATGTGGATAGTTTTTCCCTTCGGTCTTAAAATAAGATCTGAGGGCCGGGTGAGACTCATGTTCAAAAGATTGGAGACTTGCTAGAAGATTGTTGACAAAGACTTGAGTCAAATTTGTATGAAGTGTCCTAATAACAAGCCCCGGTAGCTGGGTAATGCCAACAATAATGCAGTCAGTGCTGCTGCTATACTCTCTCCATGTCAAATGAGGGATTTTTTTTTCTTCCTCCCTCTCTCTCTTTCTCTCTCTCCTGAGTGTGTGCCACATCTGTGGGCTCTGTGGTGATGTTTCTCTGCTCAGAATGGATTCACCAGCTCAAAAACGTCCTTATTATATTTATATTTTACTACACCACTAGAAAACCATGCCAGCTGGGCTGCAGAACTTTGGGCAGAAAGAGGGAGAGACAGCGAAAGGGGTGGAGGGTGAGTGAGAAAAGGAGAGAGAGAGAGAAAGAGAGAGAGAGAGGGAGGAATGAAAGACGGAGAAAATGGAGAGAGGCAAACAACAAGCAAAGGGGAAGAGAGGGTAGAGAAAGAGAAACAGGTAAAGCAAGACAGGGAGAATAAAGAAAAGAGTGAAGATGGAGAGCAAAAGAGATGGGTGGAAAAGCGCAAGTGAGGCAGAGAAGTGGGCAGGGAGAGGTTGAGTGGGCGCCCTGAAATAGGCTGTGACAATATGATTACCCTGGGTGCTCAAAGGTAAACACAGGAATGAGAATGGACTGTTGAGTCGAGTTACTCCGAGACACACACACACACACACACACACACACACACACACATACACATGCATACATACAGACATGCGAAGTGGAATCAGAG
>JAOXYL010000052.1:8684712-8698760 GCA_028564955.1 Terapon puta
ATCGATTGATTCACCATGAAGCCAAACTCAAATCACAGGCCTCATACTAAATCATGTGTTTTATAGATAAAGTCCTCTTAGTTCTGCATTTGTTGTTTGAAATTCTCCCTTCACAGTGTTGTCAGCATGCAAAGGTGTGGCAAAATGCCGTAAACGCTGCGGTAAAACAAGCCACCACAGCTCATGCCAAAACACTTTTGGATAAATGGATTATAGAGACGCATCAGTGATCAATACTCGCCTTCCTGTCTGTTTCTGCTCTCCTGCTCAGAGCCTGCAGCGAAGCCAGATGATACAGAGGAGCAACCTACAGCCACTGGAGAGGAGGAAAATACATCAAGCCAAGATGCAGCATCAGCTCAGGAGGAGGTCATTAGCTGTTTCTGAATGTTTAATACAACATCATATTCAGACCTTCTGCATTTAAAAGAAAAAAAAGTCAGAATGGTTATTTGTTGTAACATGTTGTGTGTAAAACAGATATTATTCTAGAGCTGAGGAGTTAATACGTCCTGTCTCCATGTTTCTACGCGATACATTTTCAACAGGATGATCAGGCCACACAAGTGACAGATACGGCTGCAGGAGAAAAAGAGGAGGAACCAACTAACCCAGCAGCTGCCGCAGAGCCAACAGTAAAAGTAGTCCCCGAAGTCCCCATCCCCAAAGGTAAGAATCTAGATGTTCAGATGCGTATTTTATACACCCTTGCACAGGATCCCAACGCCTTTGATTCACATGTCATTCATGAAAGCAAGAATTTCCCTGCTTTCATGTTTTCTTCATAATTACCCTGGTATGGAGTAGCGCCCCGAGCCACCGGGTAAGACCTAACATATAGAGGAGTTGTACACATGTATACGAGAGATGAGCTCACCCTTTTAGCATGTGTGTGTTCCTTACATGAGGAAACTGTACAAACTTGTTCATGTTCTGCGCCCTCTGGTCTGGTAAATCCTGTCTAATTGGCTCATTTTGTGTCATGCACCTGGTTCTGTAAGTGAGACGAGTGTGTGATGCCTTAATACACACTGTTGTTGGGAACAAAATATTTTTTTACCCCCCATGAAATGATTGTGACAGTGTGATTTATTCTCGATAGGTAAAGTGTATATCTCCTCCAAATGTTATAAATCAATTTATTCCAGGCATATCACAGAGACGCCTATCAGTGTGTGCAGCGTAATATATACTGAAGTGAGCAGCTGCTGAACATTTTACACATTTCTCATTCGGGAACAATTTTTTTTTAAAGCTGTGAGAACTACGGGGGCTTTATTGATTTTAAGTTGCATGCATCCATCTTTTTTGAACTGTGGACATGTCGTATATTACTATGCCGTTGTTGCTAGAGATATTTGTATTGTTCTCATGCGAAACGTTAATGTGTAAAAACAAAAAAACAATCTCTGCTTTTGTAATCATAAGAAAAATCAAAGTAATCGTTTAGTGACGCAGCTGTATTGCTGCCGAAGTTTTAATCAAACCACGCTTCTGCTCTTCTGCACCAACAGAAAACGCCAATGAGGTTGAAACAGGTAAGAAGAGTTTTTTTTAAAAATCATTTATTATTTTAATCTCCTCTCCCATTTCCTCCTCTGTCATTTGAACCAAATTACTCACAATATGTAAACCTCAAACCTTCTGGTGCCAAGTATCACTTCAGCCAAAGAAATTACTAAGGCGCACCACAAATAATTGCTTATGAGTATGACTCAGTTGCTCTTTTCATCATATAAGAGCGCATGAGAGCAAAAGAATTGAAGCCAGTTTATTTTGGTAACCACGGTAACAGTGAATCCACAAAGAGGCTGACCTGTTTAGTCAGCGCTTGCGACAGATGGAAATGTTGAAATCCTCCGTAGCAGCATTTTAAAACACACCGGACTGCAGCCACAGCCTCAGCAGTCGTGTCCGAAGAGAGAACTTTTGATTCTCCGCGTTTGAGCTGAACTCGTGTTGTTTATTTCCCCTTCAACTCTGAACCGGCCTCGGTATTTCAAAACATATTGGATGTCATCATTTGACCCCGGGAATACCAATGAAGTTATCCTCATTATGATTTTGCGTTATCAGTCATTTAAAAGAACGGCACACGTCCTGTTTTCATGAGATCTCGTGGATCATTTTGCTGCAACTCCCTAATTTCCTGACAAATGAATGGAAAACAGATGTGCCCCTTTATATATAAAAAAAATAATAATCCCAATTTTACCTCCTAAATCAGGGGTGCTACAGTTTGCGTAAGGACACCTCCCAAATGACCTCAGTGTGATCTTTATCACTTACAAACTGTCATATGTATATATACTGGATGTGTATGTTTGCCTATAATGTCGTCCTCTTCTCCATTCGCCTTCTCTCATTTCTCAACCTTGAATTCTTGCTGCTCTGATTTAATTTTAGCATTTCCTGAAGTAATGTTGTTTAAAGCAGGACATCCTCCCGTCCGTCCCACCGCAGCTTTATGTCTGGCCGCTCGTTAGCTTATCTCTCGGCGCAGGGGACGACTGAGAGAGGAAGGTGCTGCAGAGTGTCAAGGAGATGGTTGCCATGGAGGGTTTCTTCCACTTGGCGCTGGCAGGGGAGCGTTCTCGCACGGGAAGGAGCCGAGGAGGATGAAGGCGGAAAGGAGACGGGAGGAAAGAGAGGAGAGGGCAGGGAAATTAAAAGAAAGGACGTCAAGGGGAGAAGGCGGCGAGGTTATGCCGGAGAAGTGCGTAAGGGGAAAGGAGGCTCAACAGATAGAAATGAACAGAGAGGGACGAGAGTAAAATATGGTTTCATTACTTAACATTCATGTACTCCCCTGTGACAAATGGTGCTTTGCAGTGTGGGCCACAGTACTTACTCACTGTGATTTAGAGTCTGGATTTTTTGTAGGTGAAGGAATAGGTCACTGGATAATTGTGCCTCTGGGGCTCTGTCAGCTGTAAGATAATTCACCGGTCCTACCTCGCCGCGCCCAGCATCACACACACTTGAGTCACACATGTTGTATAAGTCACCCGGGTTTTCCCCCCTTCGCTGGATGTAGAGTCAGGGTAAGGTATTGTTCCCAGCAGATAATATCCTTTAATCTAAGGCAACACTCGCTCCCAAGATCAGCGTCACACCCTTGGAGCAGGTAGTGTTTCAGAGTCCTTATTGAGGACACCTCTGCAGGGCTTTAGGGCCCACGAGGGACCGGGCCGCGGAGCGCCTCCATGATGCCTGATATTATCATTAAATAGCTTGGTGCAGTGTAGTGTAGTGCACGAAGAGAGACGACATGTTTTTTTTGTTTTTTTTTCGGTGAACATCTGGAAGATATCCCTCTTGGGTGGGACGGGGGGAAAGTGAATTCCGCTGCAGGGATTGATATTACGTTTCTGTCACCGATGGTATTTCATTATTTAATTTTTTTTTTTTTCAGATTCATTTAACCTGGAAGATGCTCTGAGCGACAACACGGTGGACAACCAAGGAAAGCCAGAGACCAGAGGCAGTTCTGAATCCGGGGGTTAGTAACTACTTCTAACGATTGCTCTTGATTTTATGATCGTCAGCAATCACCTGTTATGTCCGAAAAATGCGCTGTAGGACTCTTTGGGCGCACAGCAGAACAAATATGCACTGATGGACTTAGTGGTTTGTTTTGGTAGAACCGTGCTATCTCTCCATGTTACCATCTCTTATCTCCCTTCACGCGGTTTAAATATCGTTGAGATTAGACTCGATTATCGCAGTGACTGGACGTCTGTGGGAACAGTCGCACATCCTTCCCAGAGAATAACATTACACCCTGTTTAACATTGAGGGTTTGGTGTTACGTGTTGCGCTTGTGTCAGTCTTAACTAACATTTCTCCTCAGATTTTACCTACAAAATCCTAAAAATGATTGTTGGCAACAGTCGCACATGTGAACAGGAAGTGGTTGGGACATTTTCTAGGAGCTAATTTCTTTGTAAATGATGAAATGTTTGACTTTAGATATATTTAAAGTACGACAGCATGACTCAGTTAAAGGTTTAAACTTCACCAGCTTATTGAAACTACAGATATTTGTGCATTTACTGCTTCTGACGTTCCTCCCATGTTGTCACTGACATAAAAATGTATTACCACAGCACCAAACCATGAGGCAGCCATCTTTGTGCACCTGGTGTACTGACTGCAAACTTCTACCTAATGGTTCGAAGCACGAGGCCACTTCAAACTCATAAACTGCGCTTTCAGACAGTCTTCTGGTGGATCTCTGCACTGCCAGAAGGCCGTCCTAATTTAACGAGCGTTGTTCCCATGACCCGTTTTACCTCCTGGGCAGAGAAAGTTTAACCTCCAGCCGCGAGACAGTTTGACAGACGACACTTTGCGGCTGATTTTCCCAAAGCGGCTTCCCATGGCGTTCCACTTTTATTCCCCATCTGAAAGCTGATTCATCTAGGTCGGCGTAATCGTTATAATCTAGCGAAAGGCGCTCACCTTCAGCGCTCTGTTATTAGCGGCTTTGTCAAGTCGAAGCAGGCAGAGGGCAGCCATGATATCACATGCGTATACAGACAGGCAGGGCAGAGGGAGATAACTGGGTTGTTTGCATACGGATGGAATCAGAGGGTGGAGGGTGTGCGTCTCCCACAGATATTTTATCTCTCTGATATTATAAAAGCCTCTCCAAGAATGTACAGAGGGGACATTTCATGCCGAGTTGCGTGCGTGTGTGTGTGTTTTTGTGTTTCCAGACTGGTTAGGACAGAAACTCTAGATCTCCTAATGCCTCGGAGGTATAGACTACCACAAAGAGAATAAAGTCGCCCTTCCCCTCCTCCTCGTCTCTGCCACAGAGCTTAACATGCAGCGTTAATACATTTCAACTTGAGATCGTAATGCCTTTTCTCTCTGTCTTCTTTTATTCACTTGTCCCTCTTTTTGTCTTTCTTCAGCTCATGCTGCTGGCGCCAGAGATGGTAAGGACTTTTTTTTTTTTTTTGGCAGGGAGTTGGGGTTTATCGTCAAAATGCATGATAACAACATAAATGCTATGACATCACATGACTTTAGTTCAAATCGCACAAATCCCGCTCAGATGCAACAGGGGTTTCGCGGCCACAGCAGCAGTAGTGGGGCTTATGTAGCCCTGAAAGTTGGTGAAACGCACAGGATATTACTGGCATGCCTCTGACAATAAAAACAGGATACAGGACTCAGCGGAAAATGCCTCTGCTCTTTTGTTTTAGTTCAAACAGTGCTTGAAAGTGGCCTTCTTTAAGAGTGTTTCACCTTGAATTCTCCAGCGCAGTCACGCATCTGCTGGAGGTGCTGCCGCTTGAGCAGCCGCAACGGCAGCAACTTCATTTTTCGGATTCTCAAACTGGACAAGCAGAAACCTCGTAGCGACAGGAGTTTGTGCCTGTTTCATATGTCATAGTTATTGCATAACTCCTTTATTGTTCTTGCAAATTTCTTACTTTTACTGTGGTCATTCCAAAGATGTTTGCGCGTCAACCATAAATACATCGCTGTTAAACCAGTTTGTAAATTTGACACATTTTCATCTTGCTAATTGTGGTTTTCTGTCCTTTTTCACGGCACAACAGACAAACCTGAAGCCCAAGGTGAGTTATCCTCCTCTTTCTTTTTTTGTTTTGCACACATTAACCCGGGCCTCTCCCCCACTCACTGTCCCAAACATACTTGCAAAATAAGCATTCCCCTATTGTCTCCTGTCATGCAACAAGCCCAAGGCTCTTTTACTCTTGCTTTTACACTTGATCTTTCCTTTGTATTTCCACAAGTATGTTTGTATTATTTAATAAATGACAGGTTCCGGCTGGGGAGGTCATTGGAAATTGTATTTAACCAAAAGGTTCAAAACAGTTCAACTTTATAATGGTTTCTTTCTGGAAAACACCTAAAAAGTGAGAAAGGCTGGACCGAGAGACACATTAGAAAAAAAGATTGTAAACTGGTGTCCCGTTCATCACATTTTACAGTGTGATGACAGGAAGTGTAATTGAAAGCTAAGGTTGACAGGTATTTGAAAAACACTTTTAAGAAATTCTTCAAGTACCTCATGATGCTATTACAAATGGACAATCTTTACTGAAGCTGCCAGATTCTTTCTCTGACCTCAGCCATGTAGCATGCAGTCATGTGATAGGGGCTGTGGCTGCTGACCACATATGGTTCCCATAGATTTTTGTTTCCACAGTGCATCTTGTCTGTCAGTTCTTCTCCGTATGTTCGTACTTATGCTGCATGTGTGTGCATTTATCCAACTTTTGTCTTTTTCACACCAGACAAACCGGTGCGTCCGCGTTATGCCTCCTGCGTTCACGCACACACATGTTCATACCTGTCTCCGTCTGCCCCCACTTTACTTCCTTTTAGTGACTCATTACATTCTCCCGTTTTATTTCAGCTAATTTCACTGACTCATTCTCTTGTTTTTTTTCTTTTCAATTTATCTTGAGTCACGCAAGAGCTCTGACTCACGCCACTCCCTTGTTTTTCTCAGTGATTAACTTTGTTTGTCGCTGGATTTACTTTGCTCTTTGATTTCTTTCTTATGTGCCGAAGTTGCTTGCCTCACCCATCACACCTCACTATCCCTTCTCCCACCATTTCTTTCTCCATTGTCAGCTTCAACATATCCTGAAGTTATTACTCTCTGTGCGCTGAAACCACTGCAGGGACAACACAGTGTAATCCGTTCTGTCGGATTTAATTTAGCCAGTGAAATTTTCACCGCCTCATAATCTAGTTTGTAATCTTCACCTCTGGTTACCTCATTTTGAATAAATCCTGAGGGATTTAGCAGCAGACTATAGCCATTAAACATAATAATGATTTTGCCTCAGAATACCTGCTGATAAACCCACATCAAACCTGTAATAGTACATAAAGTCTATTAAAGGTAATGTAGGCATTTTAGATATTTACCCACAAGTATTACCATCTTACGCTACATGAGAAGTATATTGTAAGCACAGTACACTCTAATTTCATGATAATACTTCATTATTTGTACTGGATTAAAATATTTTTCATTAAAAAAATTGTACTTTAACTAAAATGCAGCAATCATTTCCATGGTCATCATGGCACTGTAGGTCGTATGTGCACATTTGTTTGTGTAATAGACGATGAGCGGTATTTGGTGCATGCTATGACACAGCTTGAAAACTATTCAAATCGATGTAGTCATAGCAACTGGGTTACAGGTGCAGACGGATTTATGCTGTCACTGTGAATGCTTTCAGGGGCCCAAATTATAGGATAGGCAAGTGAAATGGGATCAGAAAATGCTGGAACGAGATGATGCATCTCCCACACAAGCACACTTTATGCCATGTCAGGAAGCCTCACCGCTGAACTGCCAGTCATTATATCAACTGTAAAATGGCACCCAGTGGTGGCGCTGAGCAATACCATCCCCATTAAAAGGTGTTACTCTGACAAATATTCAACACGGCACAGGCCCATTTGTGTCATTAAACATGCTCCGACTAATGTGTTTGGAGGTCAAATGATATTTTCAAATGATATTGAAAATAGCCGGCTGCACGTTTGCGGCTCTGATGCACCATTGTCAATTATCTCTTCTGCTTTGTTTTCCTACAGAGGCCAGCTCCGGCTCTTTAGCAGCCGTCCTGAGTACAATCGGTGTGGCTGTGGTGGGAGCAGTCACTGGATACTTCACCTATCAGAAGAAGAAACTGTGCTTCAAAAACAGACAGGGTAATTACCTTGCTGAATAATTACCCCCCCACCCGCCCAAAAAAAAGGAAAAAGAAATAACATGATAGCTGACTGCTAAAATAATCTGTTTTTTCTAGTGCCGTTTGGTGAACGATTTGCAAGAGCAAGTTTAAATGTGTCTGGTCTGGACTGAGGAAGCGTAAAAGACTAACATCACTTTCGCGACTAACATCAGTCCCCTTAAAAACACCAGATCCTTTAAAATCGCTGCATATGGTTGCCTGGATCTGTGACAGAATCTCAGCCTTTAATCCAGCCACTCCACCGTTAATAACACTTTGCTTTAGCGGGGCACGAGTGCGCGCTGGTCTTTTGGTCTGAGTATCACAAGTTTCAGAGGTCAGCGGTCTTCAGTGACAGTCAACTCACACACACCCTGCATGCCAATACTGCCAACTCAGCAAAGTTTTCATTTACAGTCAACATGTACAATAGGCCATTCAACTTAAGCATTGTGGGGCAAAAGTCGGCGTCAGAGTAAGAACTGTAGTGTGAATATTTATATTTATGGCTAGCATTTGTCAGTGTTCTATTTGAATGAACATCACTTCTGGAGATTCGTTTATCTTATTCCCCTGCACATTTCTAAGACAGCTCAGTCGGTATTCATGAATATAAATGGTTCTCCCTCAGCGGTGGGGCGTAAGAATTGTAAATGGCAATCCTATCAGCATGTACAGCCTTAAGCTGCTCCACTGACAACAAATGGGAAGTTGCTCGACTGCTCAGAAACAAATATTTAACGTTAGAGGTCTTGCGCCAGAAATAATTTAGAGGCCAGAAATATTAACATCACCAGAGACTGGCCCCCGGGGGCGCTCTCGCTGACATGCTTAATTTATGGTCAGTCCAACCAAATGCTCGTGAAACCCGAATTGAGATGTGGTGGCTCGTCTGCTTCCATTTGTCTTCTAACTTTTTGTCGATCTCTGTGATTAGAAGCAGATCCGGAGGCTGCACGTAAAGCTGATGCAGCAGAGGCTCAGTCAGATCCCCAGGGTAGGACACACACACACACACACACACACACACACACACACACACACTAAAAACACAAACTTCATTTTAAGAGGGCGCAAACACATGCATCAAACACAAACAGCGCTCTGACATATTTTGGCTTTTACAGTGTATTTTCTTTCCTTTCCGCAGTCCTTAGCAACCTGCTGAACTCCTCCTAGACCAGCAACGATCACATGACTGCCTGGACCAACTACAGGCAAGCAACGTGGCAATCTCACTGTTAGGCTCTATATTCTGTAGAGCTAAATTACTGTGAGGCCCCAGAGTAGGGCTGTGTGTGTTCCTGTCTGTTTGATAGTGTGTGTGTGTGTGTGTGTGTGTGTGCGTGCGCGTGTGTGTGTGTGCGTGTCTGCGAGCGTGAATGTGCGTTCGTTCTCGTGTGTGCATATATGTGGGGGGTAGAGGAGGTAGATAGGAAAAAGCAAGTGAATATATGTGAATCTTAGGGGTTTTATGATTGTTAGAGCATAGGAGTTTATTAAAATGATTGGTCAGACTTTCTACTTTAAACCAAATCCAACCATTTTTTTTAAAGAGTGACCATTAAAGAGATCAAATCTCAAATTAAGTATGACCATGAGATGGCTAAATTAGAGAACTATCTTTTCTTATTTTATTTGTATGGCTACTATCCAGTTATAGTAATTCAGTGTGGATATAAACCAGTGACAGATATTGATGTTGTGAACGTTTAACTTTGTACTGAATTCTTAAAAGTGGACTCTTTTGCAAATTCTGTCATTATTTGAGCCAACTTTTATAATTTAGAAAATCCATCATTGACCATTTCCACTTAAGTAAAACATGTTTTTTTCTTTTCCCATCTAAGTGTCTGTAGTACAAATGCAGGATAGATGGATAACAGGGGTCTTCAATAACTACCGCTGTGTTTCCTGGATTTTGGCGAGGGGGAAAACAGCACAGACTTATAATCAGAGGATTGTGGGGATGCTGTTACATGGTCCAACGTGTGTTCAGTGGGCCACTGATGTCACTGTGTGTGTGTGCGTGTGTGTATCTGTGTTTGTGTCTTTTTTTGACTGGTGAAGGGGCTTAGTTTTAAATCATGTCGGACGACCTCCTCTTCTCCTCACTCAGTTCAATACACCAACAAGGAGATGAGTTACATTTTCCAATTATACGAAATTTCAAAAATTCAAACCAAATGAAGTCTGTTAATTCATTGGAAATTTAAAATATATAATGATACCTCCCCGCTTATGAACATTTCAATGATACATGTGTTCTGAAATGTACTGAGGTGAGCTGAAGCGAAGTTCGGTCCAACTTCTTGTTTCTGTCAACGGATGAATGTTTCGCCCGACGTGGAACAAATTCAAAAGAGGTCATGTAGTGATGTAGTAGACATTGTTCTGATGTAGTTTGTGTCAGTCTAGTTGTGATGCAGTAATTTCTCCTCTTTAGTGCCTTTCACTGACACAGCCTGGCTTGACCAATCTGCAGACACACAGAGAAGAGAGCAGGGACATTAGACGTGACCAAAATAGCCGATGAATGTATCGTAATGTATTAGAGAGACAATTGAGGAATGTATGACCTGAAGTGATTCACAAATGATCATTTCGGTGATTGTAAAGCCTCCCCCGAACCGCTCATGTATGTAAAACTATCGCATTATTGTACATTATTCCAACAGCTGCTGTATATCTGCTCATGGTGGGCCAGTTTGCTGTTTTATTTTTTTATTTTTTAGCTGATATCACATTCCAAACTCTTTTAGCAGCCTCGATTTATTTGAGAGGTTAAAAAAAAAATCTCCTCATTGTGTGTCTCTTTATTTGAGCAAGCCAGTTGCTGTCACAGTGTTTTTTTTTTTTTTTAATCATTCATATTTCCACGTTACAAAAACCATTTACTTGTGATTTTTATATGAATTTTACATTTAGCAGTGGTGCCTCAGAGCCAACACAGATAGTCCTTAGTCAACTTGTTTGCTGTGGTATTTTGTGATTATTATTATTGTGAAATGCCTCAGAAGCAGTGCTACTGCACTAAGAAGAAAAAATGCCCAACTGTTCCATTTTTTTGTCACTGTAGCACAAAAAAATATTAACTTCTGAATGTCTTTTTGTTGCCTTGCAGTTTTGTACTTGCTCTGTTCCCTTTAAACTTTGAAATAGGGTTATAGAGATTGCATAGTGCTGCAGTTCATGTAAAGTGTGTTACTTGTAAAGCACCATATAGCTGCAATACAGGACAGAGACTGTTGCTAACAGCCTTGCCTCATGCTGAGAAATATTAATAGTCTGTGATGTCACATATGGATTAATCCTACTGTAAAAAAAACTGTTGGCTGGACGCCGGGGGGGGGCAAAGCTCTGTTTGAAATGCCTTCTTATCCTCTAATCTGTGACTTTCTCTTGACACATTGAACAAGCAGATAGTGTGTCTGAAATCTCCTACTGTGACTGCTACAATGGTGTGGAGTGATAATGCACAAAATACCCTCCGAATAACAGTACAAGCTTTCAGATATAGCCACTGATGCCTTCAAAACTAAAAAAAAAAAAAAAAAAGACACCCTCCTTTGATGCAGTACTCAACCCCCCCCCCACCCTCCTTTGTGCACACTGACAAGTGCAAAGGGAAATCGCCAAAAGATATAAAGGACTGAAACAACAATAACAACGAGGACTGCTTGTGTTTTGAGCATTATGGTCCACTCCACATTTAATCCCGAGCAGTCCGATTCCTTGCAAACACAAATTGGAGCGTAGCATCCGAACCAGAATGTAAACCAAGGATTTTTGTGGTCTTACTGGGTCCTGAAGTGCACTTCCCAGATAATGCTATAGGGCATCAGTCGTGGCGCTGACTAGTCCTGCCTTATGCCGCCTCTTGAGTACTCCAGAGAGGAAAGACGAAGAACAATGTCATCACCGGAAAGAGGGGATTGTAACAAGCAGAGATGTTTTGCAGGTGATTTTAATAACACAATCTCTATGGGAGAAGCACTTTCCTATCCTGTATACATCTTGATTCATTAAACGCATTTAGACAATTCATTTTTTTTTTCGATTAGACTAGCGACTCTTCCTTTTTATTTAAATATTCTGTGTTTTTAATTTTGTGTAGGAACTGTCTTCTTCGTTTTTTTTTTTTTTTGTCATCTGGCACTTGTGTTGTTCTTCTGGAATTGTGTAAATAATGTTTGAGGAGTCAATTAAACAGTTTTCGTGGGAGTTGGTGTTTTATTTCCCTGCCAAAATTATCTTGTGTCTCGTCTGTGTTTGTGGGGGGATTTTTATGTGTTTGTTTTTACTATGAGAGCACAGACACTGTTACCTTAACTGACTCACTCAAATTTGAACAAAACTTTGTGAGTCAGCTGGTCGGTTTTGCACCTCTGATCTTAAAGAAGGATATATATTATAGTTAAGATTTACATAATAACGATATGATTTAAGCATCTTTCCATTGATAGAAAAACACCTTATGTACGTTTGTGCAGCTGTGTTGACTCACCCCCCTCTCTCTCTGTCTGTTTGTGACTTTGTTTTTTCACCTCGAAGCTATTTGTAAGTTAAGAAGACTCAGAGAGGACAATCATAAGACCTAACCTGAAACGCTTGATATGTCAGGTATTTATACAAGGAAACTCATATGCACACAGCTATGCCTCTTGTGAATGATTGATGGTGACAAGTCCATAAAAATACACCTGAGGCCCTCAAATGTGAGAACCTGTGCAGGTTTTTTTTTTTTTCTCATCAGACGCACGCGCGTGCGTAATGCCTGCGAATGAGCACATATTTGTTTCACACCCACCAGCCAGCACACCCACACCAACTATAAGCCATCTAATTAAACCCAGGGCTGTGAGCGGCTACAGTGACTTGATCTTGACTCAGTAATGGGGTTGATTTGATTCCAAGTAAATCACACTAAATTATCTTTCATGGCTGGAGCAATAAAACTCAGCCGCGCTTGGTGTTGTCGGCATAAACGAACTCATAAAAATACCAGAGGTGAAAGATGCATTCAGGTCATTTCGTCAAGTCACAGTGCTTATGACACAGTGGATTGTCCCACTGCCTGAAAAGTAAAAGCTGTACAGCTGTAAAAAAAAAATGGAAATTATTGGTTTATTGTAAAACAGCGATTTAAGCAGCATCTAATGTCAACCTGTTTAAATCAATGGTCTATGGATCAGGAGACCCCATGGGATCATAAGATTTAAGTCTGAAGAGTCACAAGATGGATGGTAAATGACTGAAAAGAAGAAAAACATCACTGCAGCACAAAATTATTTCCATTTTTTATGGCTCTTTGCTGTTTTATTTTATAGCTTTACCTCACCCAAACTCGGATATGGAAAAGAAAACATCCCTGTGTTGTTAAACTCGCTCACAAGACACAGACAAGCTGTGATGAGGGGTCATGGTTATGCATTGATTGGCTTTTAATGATCTTGAGGCAAAAAAGGCTGGAAATAAGTTGTTTGATAAACTAGAGTGATGAGCAGTTCATCGCATTTTATGATGTCCTATGTCTTGAGAAATTGAGTGTATAATTGAGTTTTAATGTGAGTGGAGAAGAAGTTGAAGTTGCACAAAATGGAAATCCTGTGTAAGGCAGAAATGCATCCAAACTGTGCTTAAGAAAAGTACTTCAGTAAATCAGCTCACTTTTCCTCCACCCCTGGGAAATATCCTTTGGTCCGGATCCCAGAACGTTTAATAAAACACCATTTTCATACAGTGGCCTGTAAGTGTGGGAAGAATATGGCACAATGGCAGGATAGCTGAACGGTGCACATTTAGCATATATATTTCCATCCATCAGCATCAAGAAACTTTATCAGAGGAGGCCTATGATGTATCAGGAGACAGACACTGTGTGGGGTTCATCTTTCTGAGATTCTACATTGGTGGTTTTCAGTGTGTTTGATTTATGACCCCTTAAAGTGAAGCATTGTCTCTTCGCTTTGAAGACTCCTCCTAAAGAGCAGTTTCTCCTTTTCAGAGGAGGCCAAAGGACGTGGTAATCCACAAAAAACAAGAGAGTTGCCTTTTTTTTGTAACAGAAATATATATGTGTGTATATATATATTTTTTGTTTTATCTCTTTTTTATCATTTAAGGAGTCTTGAACTCCAGATTGGGAACCACCCGTCCATCCATTTTCTGTCCTGCTTATCCTTAAGAGAGTCGCTGGAGCCGAGGAGGCGAGGGAACACCCCGGATAAGGTCGCCGGTCAGTCACAGGGCAGACAGACAACCCCTCACAGAGAATTTAGACTGTGGAAGTGTGTGGGGGGGGGG
>JAOXYL010000052.1:8729961-8741374 GCA_028564955.1 Terapon puta
ATCTTCTCTTAAAACCTTGTGTTTTAATTCACCATCTGGGTTCCCATTAAGTCATGTCTATGAAATCTATGTGACAACAGCTGAGTGCGACCTCAGTGATACAAATAATTGCCACAGTGTACCTCCTCTCACACACTCTGGCTTAATTTAGCTTTCTCCATCAAATCATTACTGCACAGGTTGGTCTTTATTAATATGCATCTCTGGAAAATCTGCCGTGTTGATGAATGCAAAGGTAAATGAGTTACACCTATAAGGGTGAACCACTATGAGGATGTATTATTATATGTAGACAGGCACTTATTCTCACAAGGGAAATAACATATAATAGGTGCAGAGACTTCTTCCTCTGCTTTTTTAACATGCATTCTCTAGAGCTTATGCACTGGAGTTGAAAAAAAAAACGCTCACGTATCAGGGGTGAAGGGTGAAGATGTCATGTGCAATACTATGCTTTTCCCAAGTGCTTTCCCATGCAGGAATAATTTTCCAATTATTTCCAGTTATATAATCATTGTAACTGTGAAATGAAGAACTTCAGACCCTTTTCGTATTTCCATATCATTAATATTTCCGTTAGAGCGGCAAAATTGAAGAAATACATTGGAAAAACACATTGATGGGCGAATCCAATGAGGCGTCAAGACAAAATGTTCTTCTTCAATCCAAAGTGCATTGTTGTTCAAAGGCAACATTAAAGATACGAACGTAATGGAGCCGTCTGAGGCCTCTCAGTGGGCGGTGGAATACTTTCATGGTATAAATTACATCACTGAACCTGAGTACTGCAACGATTATGTTACTGATTACAATTTTAGCACATAATCAGTGGCAGGGTACATTGTGAAATAAATCTTCCACCTGAGTGCATGTGGTTCACTGCGAAGTATAATCGAGTTCTGTCCCTGGCAGAAAGTAAAAGAGTTTCACTCAGTAAAATAAAATAAGTTGCACTGCCTGTTTTCTATTTAAACGCGCAGAATAAAAACAGAACACCCTGAACCAGATGACTAGCTGTTGTCTCTCTTTTTCACCGTGATACAAACATGAAAGCTGGGTGGACCGTGACATGTGTCCTCTTGATATGCCAGATTTAGCTGGCATGACTAATCTGCGATGACACCACTGATGTGAATATGTAAAGCGCGAGCAGATGTAGCAGCAGTGTGTGTTTTAGATTACAAAGTGTGCAGCTGAGTTTCCAGGTAGAGGAGTGATTTATCCCTCGCGTCTATGAAGCACGTGTCTTTTTCATGGATAATTTCTTTTTGCTTTCCAGCTTTGCAATTTATCGTAACATTATTCACCATAAGTGATGGTCTGACTATTGATTCTGACATGCCAGGGCTGATGCACTATTTGGTGCATTGTAGCTCATAAATGTGAATGAAATTGTCGCCGGTTGTCAGACTAGTGTGACTATTTTTGTACTGTCCACGTTGTAGTTCCCGCTCATGAAGATGATGCATAGTTAATATGACGTGAGTGGTAAGATCACAATATTTTCTGGCACAAAAAAGTCGTGGCTGTGGCTACATATTTGGAGCCAGTCCAGCCATTTCCCCCTTATTGCAGTCTCCTCGTGTCAAGGGTCGAAGTGAAAGGGAAATAGATGCAAAATGAAATGCCTGCGTGAGGCTCTTTATGAGTCAGTTACATGCATGTTAGTTTGCTGTTGCACAAAAATGAAGGATTGGCAATAATTTATTTGCTGAAGGGGATCGCAAGCATGGGACCATAAAATCAGTGTGCCACAATGGATGGAAATGCTTCAACACTATAAAAGAGATAATTCAAAACATGAAAAGCCTTCATAGAAAACAACTGGCCCTGTCGCAAGTCGAGCACAAAGCCCCTCTGCACCATATTTCCCACTAGATACTCACACCAGACTAAACTACCCAAATTACTGGGTGGTGCATGCCAATGATTTTAATTAGCACTGCCTTTGATCTATGAACAACTTCTCATCATTAAGCCGCAGCTCTGCAAGGCTTGATTTTTTTTGTTTTGTTTGTTTGTTTGTTAGTTTTTGAACGTTTCAGTCCTTCAGCGACTCATTTTCTACAAGGTTTGACTAATGACATCAACAGGTTTGGACAGATTGTACTCATTTGAAGAGAAGCTAGTTCAGCCAAGTGACTGGCCTTTGCCTCAGGCGCTGAGAATAGTCCTGGACTGTGTCCTAGTTGCATATTTGCAGTCTAATTCTAACTGAGCGTGCAGTGCTGTACATTCACGCTACAGAATGACAAAATAAAATATATCCAAATATGATACATCGACTTTCTCGAGTTTTGAGTGGGTTGTTGATGGACACTGTTGCCACGCAGCGCAAGCAAAACGGAAATGTAGAAGCAGTTCACAGCTGCAGAAACAGTGAAAACAGTCTAAAAGTTTATAGTTATAGCATCGTGTGACGGCTCTGCTGACAGCTCAGAAAACACAAACATTCAGTAATAAACCCTGTGCAGCATTTTTACCAGCTATTTCTGATGCTTTTGGATTGACAGTTCAGCACGGCAGGATTTCGCTTGACGTCCATCATCGCATGCTTTCGCCGCCACAGCGCGTCGTTCCTAGATGTGATATATAATTGAAAGTATTAGCATTTAGTGGACTCGTACAGTAAACAGCTCTTGGCAGGTGTGAGCGCAGGGTGGTGCGTGGAGTCGCTCTGCAGGCTGCTGTAGGGTTTTATTGCATTTCCCAGGGAGAGGCACATGATGTCATCAACATGTGTCTCATCTACAGTTAAGACCCCATTTCCTGGTTTGACAGCTGAGCTGGGGATAAAGAGTTTCTGTTCTCATAATATACTCAAAGAAAAGTTTCCTTCTCACTCCCACGAGGTGTTTTCTTTGCTCACTCTGGCAGCACACGCACTCGCACAAGCACACACACTCCATATCTGTGCAAAAGTTTTTGAACAAAACTGGACTTCAGCAGCAAACGCTTTTGATTCTTTTACATTTTATTTATAAAATGAAGCTGTTCAAAATATAGCAAGCCTTCATCATGACTAGTGAGACATCATCAGACATACATAATAATATTTAATCATTTCTCCCTTGTGACAAAACACTTGATGTCTCACAACAGAAGTCTTTACAAGACAAATAATTTAAGAACAAAATGAAAACATCAAAGAAGAGAGGGAACAGGATAACTGAGCTGCTGGCTTGGTGCGCAAGCCTAGGGCAGGCTCACGCACATTTATACAATCTTTAATATCAAAATAATCACAAAGATCACTCTTCAAAGATGCTTCGTACCGTATCTCATTCTGACCCTACAACACTGTGAGAACATGAGATACGGCCGATGGTCCCAAACCTACAAACAAGTCACGAGAAGAGTGAAGAGGTTAAAAAAGTCCAGAAGAAGCTTGTGTTTGAATATTATGCTGGAGCCCTCTAACATCATGTCTGGTACAAATTTAATGTAACGTGAAGGCAGTACAATGCAAAAGGCTGCCAATTTAAGTTACTGTTTGCTACATATGCTACAACCTTTTTGTAATATGTAGTTTACGAATACAAAAGACAAAATGTATTTAAATAATAGTAGAGTATTATGGTGAAATGCTTAATCAACATGGTACTTTTTGAATGAAACCCCAATTTGCAACATTTGAGTGTCCCTGCAGGCAGTTGTGCAGGACAAATAGCCTCTCTGTGTTGTGTCTACAATATTCAGTGGCCCAGTTATAAAATACAGTGTGACATACTGCAGGAATTCTTTGAGAGATGCCCAAGCCAGATACATTACATTTTATCTGTTTTTTTATTATTATCCTTAATCATAATGGGGTTCTGAGCCGATGACACAAACGAACGAAAGCATAGTGGGTTATGGGTGTACTACCTGCCACATAAACAGTATTAGAGAGAAGGTCATACATCAATACATGATACATGAGAAATGATTCAGCTGTATATTAGTAGTGTCTTTTCTGAGATTCAACAGTATCTCCTGCACGGAGCCTTGCAGTTCCTTTGGGCATGTGGGACACACAGTCTTATCACAGCAGAGGAGTTCATTCACCAGTACAGACGACTGGTGGAGTCTCTGTTTCAATGCTGCGTGTTTGTGTGTGTGTGTGCGTGTGCGTGTTTGGTTTTCCCATTATATAACATGCAGGTAGGTCGCCTTCGTGTCCACTCCTATCACGTTTTTGGCAGTGCACCTGTAAAATCCTGTATCCCTACTTGTCGGGTTCTGTATCACCAAGGAGCCCTGAGGACTCAGGTAGCGGTTGCCATAGATACGAGGCTGACCCATCACTCTCAGCTGTGTCAGGTCCGGTGTCTCCCAGGTAACGGTCGCCCGTGGTGTCGCTATGGTTAGGCACGGCAGCTCCACAGCCACCCCAGGACGCGTGTACGTCACGGGGGAGGGGCCTGTTGTGATGCGCGGAGGGTAGGCGATGACTATGACGGGAACCGTGACGACTGAAACCGAGTCCTGACTGGTGGATCTGCAGGTGTAGGTGCCGCGGTCGAACACGGAGGCCTGTTGCACTGTCAATGTTCCATCTTCTTGGACAAAGTATCGGTCAGAGTCACCACTCTCACCCAGAGACAGTACCTTGCCGCTGGGCATGGTCCATGAGAGAGAACCCTGGGCGTGCCCATCGGTTTGAGAAGTCGGGCAAATCAGGCGAAGAGTCTCTCCGTTGATGATGCTCACCAAAGGAGCTGTTCTTGTGGTCAGCGCTGGCTCTGGGCCAGCTGAGCGAGGTGGAGGACCAACTGGGCGAGGTGCAGAAGGCAAAGACAGACTTCTTTGTGGAGGCTTCTGAGTAACTGGGATTCTTGGAACAGGCGTGTCAGGCAACGGCGTCCTTGAGCTTAGAGATTGAGGTGAATTCAGCGAGGCTCCAGAGCGAGGCTGTGCAGCGTTTTCCTGCACAGGCCGTTCCACAGCCACCCCCCCGTGTGCTGACCTGCCCTCTTCCTTTGGCTCGGACACCTCCAGCTTCACCTGTATCCTCGTCTCTCCCCTCTCGCCTCTAACGACGCATACCAAGGTCCCGGAATCACTCGCCCGCACGCCTCTTAGCTCCAAGGAGCCGTTTCGGTGCACGGTAAGTCGGCTGCCATAGTAAGGAGCTGGCAGCACGCCGTTGCCGGGCAGAAGCCAGGCCAGGCGAGGGGGAGGGGAGCCTTGGGAAGGGCATGGCAAAAGAACAGTTTGGCCTTTCACTGCTCGCTTGACTGACGTAACCACACCTACAACTGTGTTACTAGGATTTTTCACGCCTACGTTACCGGCAGCTATCCCAGTACCACTCGATCCACCACTGGTCTTACTGTTGTCACTGGTCACAGCTACATTGCCACTATTAATGAACCCATTTCCTTTGGGTGTACCGGTACCTGCACCATTATTAGACACACTGCTGCTGAAAACTCCAACATTTCTTGAGACGCCACTTATCCTGCCACTGTCCCTGCTGGTGTTAGCATCATTACTAGCCTTTCCTGCACTTACGTCATTGTTATTAGTCCCAGGACTCCTCTCTACACCATCTCCTCTAACTGTGCTGTGACTGTTACCCACACTATTACTATTACTGATAATACCAGCTCCATTTCCAGTCTTATCTGCCTTAATGTCTACAGTCTTAGCTCCGCTCACACCAGCACTGATTACACTGCTACCAAGTTGTGTTGTTATTCCACTCACTGGCCTGTTGAATTCATTTTGACTATCACTCCTGAGGGCGGGATTACGGCCACTGTTAACACCATTATTTGGTAGAATATTTCTTATTTTGCTATTATTATTATTATCACTACCGAGCTTGTTTGTTACTCCATTGGTGAATCCATGCTGGCTTGTCCCTGCATTGTTCTTGTTGTCCTCTGATCTACTGCTATGACCACTGTCGGGCTTGATGCTACTGGAACTCCAACCTCTCCCACCCAGCTGGCCAGTCAGTCCATAGTCAGGAGCCTCCACCTCAAGGCCCACCACCATGCTCCTCTCCCCAGCTGAGCTGCTTGCGCGGCAAGTATAGTTTCCCGCATCAGCCTTTTGAGCGAGACGCACCTCTAGGGTTCCATCCAAAACCACCACAACCCGCTCAGGATAAAAGCTGGATCCCAAATATCTTGGGATGAGATGGCGTGTCGGGGAAAACCAAGTCACAGTCGGGGGAGGGTCTCCTGTGGCCTGGCAGCGAATTGTGGCTGTTCCCCCTTGACGTACCTTGACGACATGGTAGTTTCTGTCATCAGTGAAGGTTGGTGGAGGTGTCATCATGACCTTTACCTTGACCTTAAAGAATGGAATTCGAATAAATAAATGAATCAATGACTGAGTGTATTTGTATTCTGGCTATTTTTTGTGTAGTTTAAAAAAGCACATTCAAACATGATTTGTTTGTATAATAATAAAACATTATTTAAAAGTAATACTCAAAATAATTGATAATAAAAAAGATGAATATACTTAATTCTTCTACAGGAGCATATTCTTTTCTTACCTTCATGGTGTCTTGACCTCCTTGATTCTCTGCATAGCAGGTATATTCTCCTTCTTCTCCCATGCCCACTTCTGGAACCAGTAAAGTCCCATTGTCAAACACAGTTAGCCTCCGTGCTCGCCCCCCTCTGTCCTCCTGCTGTAACACACTGTTCACCATGGTTCCATCTGGTAGGCTCCAACGCACAGCTGGGTCAGGCAGACCTGATGCCTGGCAGTCCACCTGCAGGGAACAGGAACATTATTACTATCATTTAAAAGTTTTTTGTGGCTTTTAAAGAGCTGAACTTCTGAAAACTGTTGAGGAATAACTATGTCTTCTCTTTAAGAGGAGTTAGACTTACTGTACTATATATATATATTTTTTATTCAGGAAATACTACTTAAAGCTTGTTAATGTTTACAGGAAATCAAAAATAACAGTAACAAATTCCCACAATAATACGTGTCCTCTTTCTTGCGTTTCACCTCGCTTGACATTACGTTTCACTGAGCTGCTAAATATTCATTTGTGAAGTTCTATCCCCCGAAGGCCACTGCTGATGATTCATAACAGGCTATGACCTGACAGGTCTTTCTTTTCTTTTTGAGTCAAAACATATGAAGCACTTTTGATCAGAAAAGCAACCAAAGACACAGCTTGAAGCTGTACAAAGTTTTGGCACAACATCCAGCAAGAGAAGACACCCAACACATATCATAGCCATCAACAGAAAATAAGGCTCTTAAAACTTTTAAAATAAGAGTGGAGGTGTGGGAAGACGGCTGTTTCCAGTTTTAGGAGGATTCAGAGTGGCCTATGAGTGTTGCAATGTGTCTGACTTTCCAAAAAAGTCAGGCAGTCAGGTAATTTTTTTTTTTTTACTGGATTGTGAGAAAAGTTCATTGGGCGCTCTAACATTCATAGCAAATGTGCCCAGTAATTATTTCTTTTGTTTTTCTTTTGTTGAATCAACATCATTATTGGCATTCAGGTGGAGATGAAATACGATTCCAGTCTTTTTCACTCAGCTCACCTTCAGCGGTTTGCCAAACAATACCATGTGATTGAGTGGCTGCTTGGGCTCGATCTTGGCAGGCTTGGTAGCCACAGAGACACGCAAGAGGCGATAATCATCTGCGACCTTGTTGCGCGCAATACAGAGGTAGTCTCCAGCATCCTTCTCCGTCACTGCCAGGACTGACAGGGTGCCATTCGGATACACCTTCAGGCGCCGGTCGAAACTGAAATTCAAATATAGACAAACAGGGCCACAAATCACAAAAAGTTAGAAAACAGGATTATTAAAATATTTAATTATACAACTGACAAATCCACGTGCCCTGTACCTGAAGTGCATGTCCACCAGTTTCCTGCTGGGGGTCCTCCAGATGATGATGGGAGTTGGGTTGCCAGTTACAGAGCAATGTAGCTGCAAAACCTCCCCATAGTGGACTGTAGAGATGGAGGGGGATGTAGAGACGATACGGGCTTTGCTGAAGGGGGAGAGAGGCGAAGGATGCAAAACAGGAGACGTTCTGCTTTTCTCGGAGGAGGGGGAAGAAGTGAGTCTTGTGTTATTTACGATGCTGGGTGAGACTTTAGTGTTATTTGCAGGCACTGAAGACGGCGGGGAGAGAGAGGGGGGTTTTGTTTTGTTTATGTCGGTCAACTGTGTGGGGGAGGCAGCGACTTTTTTATTGATTACGGGAGGTGAGTTAGTGGAAGTGGGCTGATGCGGGTGAGAAGATGTCCTGGATCTATCCACAGGCAATGCAGAGGAGAGCCTGGGGGAGCTGAATGGATTTGAGGGTTGGCTGGGAATGGACGAACTTCTGTCTTTATGGAGTGAAGATGAAGGGGATATTTTTTCAGTCACAATGGCTTTTGTTCCTTCATTTCCTACTCCTCCCTGTCTTTGTTCTCCTTCTGATCCCCCTTTAATTTCCACCCTCACTGTTCTTTTATCGGCACCAACAGTGTTGCTTGCTGTGCACTCGTAATTCCCTGAGTCCTTAGGCCCAACACTTCGAATATGCAGTGTCCCATTGGGCAAGACAAAAAGGTTGCCGTGGAGAAACTGGGATGGTCGAACTAAAGTCCCGTCTGGG
Organism: Terapon puta; assembly: GCA_028564955.1. Classification (NCBI taxonomy): domain Eukaryota; kingdom Metazoa; phylum Chordata; class Actinopteri; order Centrarchiformes; family Terapontidae; genus Terapon; species Terapon puta. The sequence continues at coordinate 8,738,545 of JAOXYL010000052.1, forward strand.
ATTCGCCAGCGCAGAGTCGGTGATGGGGCACCACGGGCGGAGCAGTGAGCATAAACAGGCCTCCCCGGAGACAAGAGCAGGTGTTCCTCCCTGGCTTGCTGTATCACCGGGGGCAACGAGGACACGTGCACACGCACAGAGGCGCTGGCAGCACCTGCTGAGTTGGAGGCCACACAGCGATACACCCCTCTGTCGCTTGGTAAAGTCACGGAGATATGGAGGGTCCCATTTGTGTCCATGGTGATGCGACTGGTGGAAGGGGTAGCGGCGGTCAGGACAGAGCGGTTAGGTAGAACCCAAGAGAGCAGAGGAGTGGGAACGCCATCCGCCTGGCACTCCAAGTGTACCTCCCCACCTTGATGAATGGTGGCTTCTCTATAGCTGGCCAGCTGCATCCGAGGGGGCCGGGTCCACACTTCCAGGGTAGTTAGCAATCTATCATTGAAGAGGAAAGCATACACAAACCTAATTTAGAAGTGGGTAAACAAATCCTTCAGACATACATTTTAGATGATCACCAAAAACACATATTTTAGAAACAAATCTCATATAGGAGATTTGTATATAAGTTTAGATTGCTTACAATAGTCAAATCATGCAGGCTTATAACTGTGCTTGCACCTAAAAATGAATTTGTTTTGCAAAATTAGTGGCTAAAATACCAGCTCCATACACATAATACGTAATAATTAAATTGCAGTTTGCCTTAGGCCTATGTAATTAATACAGCAAATGTTGTGCTCCACAGCCATTATGACAGAATGGCATACAGTGCATTAATATTCCTGACTGGTATCAGTATACTCACCTGTCGCGACCCAGAAAGCTCTGTGCACTGCAGATGTATGTGCCCCTGTCCTGCAGCTGAATATTCCGAATAACAAGGGTGCCATTTGGCAAGACCTCAAAACGCTGAGCTCTGGAGTGGATTGACATCACCGCTCCTGAATGAGAGAGAGAGAGAGGAAGCGACAGTCAGATGGACGGACAGACAGAGAGAGAGAGTGCAGCAGCAAGGAGACAGAGTGGGGGAAAAAAGAGACAAATAGGGAAGGAAAGTTGGGAGGTGAGTAAGAAACAGACAGGGACATGCCGGGTTCTACAGTGTGAATCAAAGGCAGTGATGCAATGCACAAAATGTTCCATTACTTTCTTGCAATATGTCTGCCCCACATTACAAGCCAGAGAAAAGTCTATTGTGCATGCCAGTGCGTAATACTGGGTGTTAATGGGTTATTTCACCAGTGTAAAATGTGCTCATATCCACTCTGTTATACCTCATACTAAAGCTGAGATTGATTTCCTTTCAAACCTTTACATAAATACAAACCTTTATTTATTCAGCACTTTTAACCATATAAATGCCAGGTATATAATTTATCATTCTATTGGTGGGTTAAATGTTGGCTTATTGTTTTTATGGATAGGACAGTGAGAGAGAGAGGACACGCAACAAAGGGACCCCAGCTGGGATTCAAACTGGGGTCTGCACCAAGACTCAGGCCTCAAACGTGTGCATTCACTCTACTACTGAGCAACCTGCCCCACATGTATTTCTATATTTCTCAGTATAATTAAAATGAAAGCCTGGGGTCTGTTTGTTTCAGAGAGCAGCTTTGCTGAGTTATCTGGAAAACTTTGCTGAGTTTTTACATCAGTCCATGAATCAGATTTGGCAGGCATCTATGGAGGTTTTTAACATAAACAGAGAGTTAAAACTGAACCCTGATTTACACATTCATGCGTTTAAGGGTGTTTTCTTTCTAATATATTCAAATGTCTGTGTGTATGTTGAAATAAATGTGTATATATCTGCTGTGCTGTATGTACCTGTAGCGACCTTGGTCCATGTAATGAAGGGCTTCGGTTCTCCTTGAGCCTCACAAGCCAGCCTGGCAGTGCTCTCTGCTGGGAATGACACTGTCCTGATGTGTGGGTCTTTAATTTTCGGTCTGTATCTCACAACTGGAGCCTATGAAAAAGATTTCAAAAACAGATTACAACTATGACTATAGTGACAAATAAAGAAATAATTCAAATTAATTAAAATAATTATAATCAAGATATCTGAGAAAACAATGAAATATTTTCAACTTGCAAAGCTGCAGCATTGTGTTGGTCTTGGAGTTTTAATTTTTCAACCAAATAGCATGTGATTGGAGAACTTGAAAGCAAACAACAACTTCAGTGCAGCAGCGGATAAAAAACGAGAATTGTCCAACAGCACCAGCACCAAATCTACATTATAACCACAATGTAATCAACAGATCATTAGGCCAAGGATTATCTGTTCAATCATTTCAAAGAACACCAAAAAGTTACCTACCATAAAAAGCAAGTGCTACTAACATTAATATCCAAATCTATCTAAATACATTTTCTAAGCACCGTTGTGGAATAGTATCATAAATTCAGTGTAACATTACTGTGATCTCAGATTTAGAGTCTTTGCTGGTGGACCCAGTGGTTTGGTGTGCAAAGGCCTGCCAACAGAGCTCTGGAAATTAATTAACAATTGATTATTTTAAATCCCTTGGGATTAGGCTCTCAAAAGACATAATGTTGTTGACTATGGAACATATGTTTTTCATCTGTTTTTTAGAGCCGGCAGAGTTCTGGAAAATCCATGAAATTGAAGAATTGCCATAAATATCCCTTAAGTTTAATATCAGGTCATGTGGATACAGATTAGAATATTTTCAGATCTATTGTGCATTTCTGCAAAGCATTTGCCTGAGGGCTTACACAGGCGGGTGTGTGTGTGTGTGTGTGTGTGTGTGTGTGTGTGTGTTTGTGTTGTTATTTTCGGGGCCAGCACTCACTTAGAAAA
>JAOXYL010000052.1:8788206-8798321 GCA_028564955.1 Terapon puta
CACACACACACACACACACACACACCTGTAATGACATCAGTCCCTCCCCCTGCAGGTGGGCGGCGACATCCGCAGGTGTGATGTCTCGTCTCGGGGGAGGAAGTGGACGCGGCCGGCGGTGCTCCAGGCGCCTCTTGTCCTTCTTGTACAGCAGAGCCGCGAACGCAAGGATGTTGAGAAACAGCAGCGAGGCTCCCACCGCGATAGTCACCGAGAGCTCCGTCGAGTAGTCCTCAGGGGGGACGCGGACCCCGTTTTCCCCACCACCTTGGCCTAGAGCGGACTCCGGAGGCTGCGGGGTGCCTCCTTGTGAGCCCGGGTGGCGCGTGCTACTAGGCGGCCAACTTTTGGCCAGACGCTTGGTGTAAGAATAAGGAGTGTCGTCCTGCGGCGAGGGGCTGTGTGTGAAGGAGGACACCGACTGGAGGAGCTCGTTGACATGATGCAGGTGAGGAACCAGCTGGAGCCAGAAGGAGATTTTCGTGGCTCTGTAGTGGTCTCTGACGCGGGGCTTCAGGCCAATGTGGAGGTACAGCTGCTCTTTAGGGGTGTACTTAGACCAGGCTACTTCTTCAAAGCGGTTAGGTTTAGTGTGGATGAACTTGGTATCTTGAGGAACCGGCTGGTTGGGGTCACTGGAAAGAGTGAAACAACAATGAGTTATTTATCCTCATCCAGATGGGTTTGTGGTTATGTAAGTATTTCGTGTTTTATGATTCATACACGACAAAAAGAAGGGATTAATCATTTGTGTTAGGCAAGACATCACTTTTCATCCCCTCCGAACCCATTGTTCCACAAAAATCTGTATTCATAAACAGAGTGAAAAAAAAGAACAAATACAACAAAAAAAAGCAACTCCACAATAGTGAAGTAACTGACAGCAGCTCTGAGCATCTTGACAGATGAAAACGTGAAAAATCGAAATCAAATCACCAAAGTAATACTGCGGCCTTGCAGATAAGAACACGATCAACAGGGGATTAAATACACCACAATGAAATGCAACAGAGAATACATCCACATATTTACATTCAAGCATCACAGAGAGATTAAAAGACACAAACAGGGGCTTTCAGTGCAATGATTCAGTGTGTGATGAACGCAGTCGCAGGGAATATAAATACCAATAAATCATGCTTTTTTTTTTCAAATGTCAGAGGCTCCTAACAGGTCTACTGAAGACTTTTTCTCAGCTGGCGACTGTCCACTAAGGAGTTTCTCTCGCACGGGCCAACAGTTTCACCAGCTCTGGCACACGTCTTTCCGATCAATATCAAAGGAACATAAGACAAACCAGTGGCGAGAAATATTTGCACAAAGCAAATTAGGTTTTATTTTCCTTCAAACATGGGTGATTTAGCTGCGGAGCATTGATTTGGGTCGACTTTAAACGCCTCTTACAGGGCAATTCAGCTGGCGCGCAAACTGTTCAAACTCTTTTCTTGCCCAAACAAACTCAAAACTGGCGGATGTCTTCATTAGAGACGAATGCGCGTGTGCTACTGTGGAAAAATATCCTGAAAAATCACTCCTCTGACACATACGGACAGGCGCTTATTTGTTGATTTACCGACTTATTTGTGTCAGCGGCGGGGATGACGTGAGCGAAATAGCAGCCCGTCTTCAACAGACTTGCCGGCGTTACTCGCTATGTGCTCGCTTGTCAATCAGCACCTTATGAACAGCACAAAAAACGGCAGCCAGCGTAAAGACCTACCGGCGCACAAAAAACACACACACTGGCAGAGAGGCTGAGGATTTATACGCCCACGCAGAGGCTTACAAAATATACATCAGGGAGCATCATCTCCTCCCTGTTAAATTGAGCTGTCGCAGAGTTTCATCGCCATCTGAGGCGCTCTCTGCCGAGTGAAATCTCTCTTCAGGGAAAGTTCCCCATTGATAATTGAAGTGCACGCTGAAATCCTGGTGCTTGAAAGCTTGCCGGGGCGGCAGCGGCGGCGCAGACTACAATCTGGAGCCCGCTAACTCAATGCAACGTGATTACCTTAATGCACCCGCGTTAAAGACAAGTTCCTTTAATGCCGTAATCAAAATACGTGACGGCTCTGTGCTAATTCTGTATGTTGTGAGAAAGCAGGGCTCTGTGGTGATTTAGATCAAGGTCTAGACTGCAGATGTCTCTGTAAATCTGAAGAGGTCTCAGTGGAGTGAGCCTCGATTGGATTAATTACTGGTAATTACTCACTTGGAGCACTGCAGAAATAGGGTCCATCCTCAACAATTACTTTTATCTTGTATATCATGTCAGGGCGGAGAGATAAAAGGTGCTCTTATCAGCGTGGACTGTCGGTTTTTAAAGTTTTCATGCGGATTCTCTCGGTAGCGGCTGTAGTTTTCGTAGCCACTGGCACACCATTTTCACTTTCAATTTAATTAATTGGATCTCCAGAAGCTTTTTTAGCTACTGGCAGATCATTTTGGTTTTGATTTAACATACTGAATAAGCTCTCTATCTCATTACATCCGTTTTGACCATAAGTGAGAGACAAGACGAGAAGATTTATCAAACTGTGGGCAATCCCTCATTCGCCTTTCGGGACTTCGTCACCTTGGCTTTCAGCGGGGACCTTTTCCAAGAGCAGGGGTTATTCAGCTCTGTCAGCCGAGGTCGGAGGGAAGGAAAGCCTTGTCAGGATTTTGACATGACAGAGAACCTGTGTGCTCACTCTGCCAAAATCAGTCCTCAGCGCTGCTTTCATGATCGCATCTGAAGTACTGTCTTCTCGTCACGCACCAGAGAACTTTTGAAGGAACAGACATGATAATGACACATCCTTTGTCTGTGAGCTCATTATTTTTGTTGCTCAACTCTGGCTCTCTCCTCTAATGCAGAATCTCAAACTTCCATGCCAAATGAAACCCAAAAAACAGCGCTTCCTGCTCAATTAAAATATCACTTATCTTGATGGAAGAAGTGGACAGAAGGTTGGATTCAGGCTGATCTGCCTGCTGCACACGTTTCCTACAAATTGGCTCCAAATTGCATTTATGTAAAATAGTTACATATGGACATAATTTCTGGGAAATATATTTGCTTAACGCTACATAATAAGGGAAACCTGCAGTTTTTGACTGTGCTCTCCCTACCAAACAGCTCCATGCTCATGTTTCCTTTCAATCAGCCCACCAAATGAAAGAAAAAGAAACCTTATCGAGCACTGTAAAGTGGAACGACAGGCGCTGCGCTGTTTGTCTTGATGACACCACAGACTTGAGTCTTGGCTGTCTCATTCCGAGCTCGGAGGAGGTTTGTTCCTGTAAAATCAGTGAGCTGTCCACACTTATTGCAACAACACGCCCTGTTGCCAAAACCTTGTCTCTGCAGAGAGTCAAAGATAAAAGGAGGAAGAATGACTGATTTCCCACTGGCAGCTGTGCATTTTCTTTTACATTTTGAAATGTGATTAAATGGCTCCGCTTTCATTTGTTATCATGGGGCATTTTCTACATGTGGGTAGGGACTGGATATTAATAGCAGAAATTAGAAACGGGTTTCTGTGATTCTAAGGAGGCAGAAATAAAGAGAAGAGAATCGTGCTGCGGCTGTGGTTTGTTTGGTCTCATTTTGTTGATTTTCTTTATATAATATGGTCAGACAAAAGAAAACAAAACTCCTCTCAGTATGACTTTCCAGCTGGAAATAATGCTTCACATCAGCGTACACTTACCCAGTCTTTGCGAAGTTGGTCCAGTAGGTCATGACTACGGCACTCAGCATCACGTCGTTCTTGGAGAAGTTACAGTTGAACAGATCGGTGGGTCCCACCATGGGCACGCCGAACACGTAGGGCACCTACACACACGCACACACACTTTAGGGATAGCTTACTGTTGGAGGCAACACACTACATTCATTTTCCTGACAGTAACTGCATCACGTCAAACTCTAACCTCATCCTGGGGACAGAAACTGCTTTGCGTGTATCTGCAGTGAACCTCAACTCAGGTCACCAAATTCATCTTCAGTGTGACAAGTCATCCCAAATCATCTGGACTGAAATCCACCCCCACAACCAACTACAAATGCATGTGCACATGTACATACATTCGGTGTACACTTACATTAAAAAGGTAAATAAAAAGCTTTCGACTTGTGTAAACTATAATCATCACAGCAGCAAATGCAGATAACGACTGCTTCTAAGTCAGACGTGCAGAACAGTAACTTGACCATTTCAAATATTTCATGCCGTGGAGGTTTGCTTGATTCAATTTCTTACTAAGCACTTTGAACAAATCAATATGCACTTCAGGGGTAATCTAAACCAAGAGCTCCTGATTCGCTGTATGACTATTTCTAAAATCATCAGCCCCCTACATTTTTACCTCACTCGACCAGTCACTTCAGCTTTTGTAAAATTTCATATTTTCACATCTGTCCTTGATATCTTACATCATGCCATGTTCTCCAGAGCAATACAGCACCATCACATCATCTTACCTCGTCACCGTGGGCAGAGTCAGCCCAGGGCGGCGTGGCATCACTCTGGCAGTGGTGGTAGAAGGAGTAGAAGTAGGTTGGAGATCCATACTGAGCGTGGAGGTCAGCTGTGGCAATCGCTGGCGCCACCCATTGGTGATCTGTGAACAGCGCTACCAGGGTCTTCCTGCGAGTTTCTGCATTGTCACGGTCCGCCCAGTCTGTGTACATGAACCTTTGGTGCATACATTTAAAACGAGCCACTTTTAGTCGATCAGTCAATCAATTTAGATTATGCTTGTCAATTTGTATCAACCACACTATTAACAGATGTTTTACTGTTTTGAAAGTATGCATAGATAATTTAACACCAAGGTATTACACTTACTAATATAGTTTATGCATTTCTATAAACACACCCCATAAATAAAACATATTCAAACATTCATTTGAAGGAATAGTTTGACATGTCTTGCCAGGAATTATATAAGAGATTTGACATGTTCATTTAAGCCTCTCACATCCTCAAAAATGCAAAATTATGAAAAATCCTATCAACATGATTAAAGTTTACTTAACAAGATGCATCTCTGTGATCAATCCATATGCAAAAACCAAAACATAAACAAAGATCTAAAAACTTCTGCTTTAGCAGGATTTAATGTGTTGTGGCTCATTGAATCTTTACTGGTTGCCTGGCAACTCCACAGCGACGACAACATTCAAGGACGTCACTGCTTCCGGCCAAGAAATAGTCCCACACAAAACCCAGCATAAAGTCAATACAGTCATTTAAACACTTTGGTTTTTGTAGAGGACTTTAAAATGGACTTTTAGTCATACTTGCTTAAACTGTCACTACGTCCTGACAGTGGTACATGAGACGGCTAATCTGTGAAAAAAATCAGACTCCTCTGGCTCCACCTGCTGCCTTTAAGGCTATTCGACAAGAATCCACCATGCGCGTTGCACACTGTCCTCAAAGTGGAAGGACCATACTGTCACCCTAATTTTCTAAACAGGGGCACTTTGTCCTCATGTTAACAACTGGCACTTTAAAGAAATTAGATATAACCTGTTATTTAGTGAGCATGGATGGAGTTTGTTACTAGTCAGTCAGGCTAGCTGTCTCCCAATGTTTCCAGGTTTTCTGCTAAGCTAAGCTAACCATCTCCTGATTGCACTATAAATCCTCTCATTTAACTCTCAGCATGACAGCAAATAAAGACATTTCCTAAAACGTCAAGCTTCTCCTTAAATATATATGGACAGGCTCACTCACCTTATGCTTTCTCTCAGCGTGTCTCGGCCTTCAGGGTATCCATACAAACTGTCCACGAAGTCTGACACAGCAAAGTCAAAGTCCTCAGCTGTGACACCATCCTCTGAGTCCACAATGCCCTCCACAAACTTCACGCCCTCGCCCTGATTAACCCCCAGCATCACGTCGTAGTTCAGAAACTCTCCCTGCTCCATCAGAATCTGGGGGTCATCTGGTATAACGTCGCCATCAATCACCGGGGCAAAAGCCGTGTGATACTTGGCCGGCGTTACGTTCTGCTCCACGAGTTCGCGGTAACTCCGGCCCTGGAGGCAGGCGACCAGTTGGGTGCTGTCGTCAATGCCGCAGCCCACCCTCTCGCCGAGCTGCCGGGCGTACTTGCTGGGCTGGTAGTTGACGGCCCAACTGGCTAAAGCGCTGCCGCTCTGGATGATGGCTCTGTGGAACAGGTCTGAGACACACATGAGCACACACACATGAATACAAATGTGGGGGCACAAAGCATGTACACCAAGACGCACACATGTATACGTTGACGGATGCACATGCATCCGCGCACGCATGCATGAATGCACAAGCATATGACTGCACACTTGGCAGGTTACACAATGCATTTGCGCATGTAAACAGATGCATAACAAGTATTCCCGCAGCAAGAAAACAATGAACTCACAGACATGCATTATTCAAAAGGATGACAGGTAACGGTTGGAGCACCAGGGTCGAGTAGGTATGGGTTAAAAGTTTCAAATAATACAGCTTTTAGCTATATGAGTCATGGGTAGGCTGTATTATTCCAAGATTTCACCGGCTTAACCAGGCATTTATACCAGTAAATGAATGCTGCATAGAGAAACCATGAAACATTTCATAACAGCACTCTCTTACCTACCGACCGCCACAGCGCCTATCTGCTTTTACCCTTTGTGTGTTTTACAGCGACAAAACCTTTCAGTGTCTGAGCTGCATAAGTTAAACTGACAGGGTAAGCAGGGGGGTGGCCATGATTCCTCCTTACCCTCAGAGTAGTGAGACAAGGTGAGCAGGCTGACGCAGGAGGCTCCAGCCCCGGATCCAAACACGGTGACCCTGCTGGGGTCTCCTCCGAAGGCTGCGATGTTTTCCTTCACCCAGCGCAGTGCCTGGATCTGATCCAGCAGGCCGTAGTTCCCCTTTGCCGCCTGGTCACCTGTGCTAAGAAATCCTGCAGGCAGACAGAGAGACAGCTGTTGTTACCACACAGGGTAGAACCATATAGCACTTATATTTAAAGACTCATATTCAAATTAAATCTTAAACTCCCTGCAGTGAATCGAGCAAACTGTAATAATGATGAGTTTCTTTGGACACAGAAGCATTCAAAATGAAGTAACTGGTTGGACATCCCACATCATGTCATCCTCCACTGTTTTGATCAATTATGCATGAGTCTTGTTTACCGTACACTTAAAGGGAAAATTGATGAAAAACGATGTGCCTCCCTTATAATCGCTCGAAAATTAGATAAAATCAACAAGGTACATCCATATTCATGTAAGCGAAAATCAACGTACACACACACATACAGACACGCACACATACACCTACACAACCTGCGGTTACAAACGCAGCCATCCCTTATTCCCTTTACTGCTGACGTTGTTAAGTAAACACAAAGGATCCTAATGGCTCACTCCACTACAGTATATCTCATTACTGCAGAAGCTCATTTCTCTGAACCTCAAGCTGGCCCTGAACACACAAGAGTATAATGAGCAAGAAAGGCGCTGTTGAAATAATACATTTCAACACAATTCGTCAGAAACACCTCTCTCATGCCATAATAAGGAAAATATATTCATTAATTGATCGTAATAACACTTTCAGTCTAAGTACCGTGTGATGTGCTTTCATAGGAGAGTTGGTCTACGTTTCAATTTCTTTATAAATTTTACATTTCTGTAGAAACATTCACCAGTTCAAGCAGATCACTGTTTTTAATTGTAAAAAAATATATATATAATTGTACACTTCTTTGCATATATGGGCTCACCTCACGCATCCAACTCATGAGGAGGGAGAAGAAGAGGAAGACACTTCTACTCGTGATGATGGGGATGATGATGACGGTGATGATGACGGTGGCGGTGATGACGATGGTCATATTAGAGGTGGTGTAAACACAGGATGGATAGAGATGAGGACAAAAAGAATCACGTGGGATTGGCTTTGTCTAGCTCGATATGGCGATTATAGCTGTAGCTGGTAGTTCTGTCCCCAAGGTCACCAAGCAGATGCAGATTTATGCAGTCTTATAAAATCAATATCTAATGAAAGTCTCAAAGGCCTTCTAAAAAAACAGAAAAGACAGCATGGATCTCATAAACTCAAACCAATATTTTTTAGCCGTTGAATGTTTTTAACATATGTTTGTCCTCGCTCCACACTATTTTACAATATTTTACACACCAAAAAAAAATCTGTCTAATCAAAGAAAAAACCCAGAAGAACCCAGAGATATAATATAGAGAGGGAGGCCAAAAGCTGTAACAGCTCTTCCTTTGATTTTGCTAATTTAAAGTAAGTATATACACATATATTTCTCTCTCTATATGAGTCGCTTTCTTTAAAACAAATCCACATAAACAGGTAGATTAAAGTTACACTGTCATGTGGGTTAAATTATTTTTCACACTGCTGAATAGGTTCAATCAAAGAAGTAATTATAAACCATACTGTATGCACACATTTTATTAACCCCGCTGACACATTATAATTAATTTTTTCATATGAATTATTAAATAGTGGGCGACTCCTAATGAGAGTGAGGGCATGATTTAACCCAGCCTATCACATGATATGCAGCTTGAGCATCTGACTTAATCAATATGGAGGCGTAGTGTGCTCAAACAAACTGCTCGATTCTTGTGCCCTCAGTGCAGTAAGTGATGCCTTCAAACTATGTTTTTAACCCTGCTCAGGCTTTCTCCAGTTTTCATGATTACGGCCATAGAAAGCTTAAGTGCCGGGATTCTAAGATATTCTATTTATTCAGTCCATGAGCGCTGTCTAAAATTAGAAAAACCACAGGGAATCAAATTTTCCCTGTTCAGAGAGCAATGAGTCAGACAGTCATGGAGGTAAAAAGGATCAGATTTGAGTCAACGCTAGTAGTGGAAATGATTGGCTTCAGGGGGTTTAATTCCACTTGGGACACCCATACTGAACATGTTTTCGCTCAAAAAAAAAAAAAAAGAAAGAAAAAAAAGGCACTCCGAGTAAAAACAACCCACTAATGATTTTCACATTTTATAGCTCGTTGAAGAATTAAAATAATCCAGATGGATAATATAAAGCAAATGTAGAGATCTGTGCTATAAAATTGAAAATATAAAACAAAAGCATGTGATTTTTTCACTAAAAGAAAAAGCATTTACAAAAAGGAACTTTGCATTAATAATATAATAATAATACATTTATATAAATATATACCTAGTGTTATAATTCACATAGAAAAAAAACATAATAACATTAAATGAGGATTTACATGAAAACATTACTTATTATATTATATCTTTTTATTCAAGTTTTTTCAGGTAGTTATTCATTTGCGAATACCGATCAATCAAATAATGTAGTGACTGACAACTGCCATAGACTAAACGTGCATCTCTTCATCCCGTCCTACCTCCCCTTAGCCTCCTCAGCTTCTAACGGGGGATCCATCTAGTCTTTTGCAATTTTCTGAGGAGGAAAAACTAAATTCACAACTTACATAAAGGCAGCAGAGATCTGAGCGATGCCTTTCCAGTCATTATCCATTCATCGCCCTTTGATCTAGCTCCCAACATAAAGTAAATTACTATACAGTATGTGTGTGTGATACCGCAGTGATATTATCAGAATGCCCACAGCTCCTTGGCAGTAATTGCACTGCTATTGTTCTTGCTCAAAAGGTGGAGCCTGCAGTTGAGGAACAAATACAGCCATCTTAAAATGCGGATTGCTCCACGATAGATTGCTCATTTGTTGCATGTGTTCGAGTCATGTAGTGTGTGCAATATATTTGTTGGTTTCCAAGATATAGGTATTTCTACTGCAGAATAACTCAATAGGATAAACAAATTGGAATATAGATTCCAGGGGTACACAGGGGTTCATTTTTAAATGAAGCTACACCTACTGCATCCAATAAAAGCATGCTCGCTCATATTACCATAAAATACATATAGAGAGTGTTGGGCAAATTACATAGTTATACATGGGAGATATATGCAGGTAGAGAAGAGGCATTATTTTACCCAGTACTCCGAGGCGATAGTTGAGGGTTATGACAATAACGTTGCCGTAGCTTGCAAGCACGCTGCCATCCATCATGTTACCGGTGCCTTCTGTGTACGAGCCCCC
>JAOXYL010000052.1:8811527-8830175 GCA_028564955.1 Terapon puta
GGGCTGATAAGCTTAACTAGAAAGACGTCATCCTCCCTCCCCACATGGATTATTATAATGGTAATTAGATTTTTTTTTAAACATGAGGAAACAGATTAAATGGTTGTAATATACAGATTAAACTGTTAACAGCTGTTTTATTTTACATCCTGCCTGGAGGGACTGCAGAAACGGTCACTGTCGAGCTGCTGGTGGAGAGTATCCCGGTCACAGACAGGAGGTGAGAACGTTGAGTGTCTTTATACCACACTGAGTCCTTTTTGTAACTCAAACTACTTTGTCTCGCTCGTGTGAGGAGTTGCTCGTCTCACGAAGAGTTAAATGAGACCTTAATATCGCAGTTTGGTTTGGTTTAGTCTGGCATGAGGCATATTAGGGAAATGATTAAAAGCAATAAGTCCATTCACTGATGGTGATGCAGAGTGGCCCATCACTGTGTACATAAAATCCACAAACAGTGTAAAACAGTCCCTTTTGGAAATGCATAAAATGGCCAACAGAGAAACACGCAAAGTGAAAAAAATCTATTGAAGACAACACACTGATTACACTTACATAACATTATGTGACAAGGAGCGTTAAATCTGAGTGGCACCGTCATTGATGTGTCATATACTTGTGGTAGCCTAGCAACCCCTCAAAGTGGATCTGTAACAGGCAAGCATAGTTGGTGTCAGAACTTGAGGAAGGAGAGAGACCGTTTCAGCGTTTAAAATATTAACCTTCTGGTGATCTTTTGGATATGTATTCAAAAGTGTAAGGTAGCTTTGGCAACAATTCATCACCCACATTTAATAAAGCATCTTTGAATTAAACTGAAATGAGAGAGCAGGAGAGCGAGAGAGGGAGAGAGAAATGAACGCGCAAATACTCGAGCTTGCACGTACACGCATAGACGCGCACAAGGGTGCTCACTTGAGGGAGAAAGATGAGGAGATGCAGAAGAGGGTGCGATGAATAAAAAGAGGGAGGGGGGGTATTCATTTAGAAATTGGAGGTGAAGACTTCCCGTTGGTGCTCCATGTGCTGCAGCACCCTGACGCCTACAGAGTCCATTTGCCATGGATTGTTTGTCAGGTGGCTAATAAGCCACACTTAAGGGGAGAAGAAGGTCGATAACAGCCTTTAAAACAAAGCACTCTTTCCACAGATACAGATAGGAGCTCTCAAATTAAAAGCTTGAGACTAAACGTCTTCGTTCGTGGAAACTTCGCACGGGAAAAAAATGTAGCCCCATATCAGATGTGCTGATTTATTTATACATGCCTCCCTATTCTAACTGAGGTGGATTTGAAGATGCTTTGGATGCAGAGGAGACGGTGTGGGTCTATTCTAATGTATAATACATGAATACGATAAAATATGAACAGATTCCCCATGAATTTCTGGCATAATTATTTTGTATCTGCGGTCCAGGTTTTCACCCGATGAATCAAATCCATCAAATCATGTAATCATGTTAGAGTCAAAACCCTGTGTGCCTTGTGCGTGGCGCATACCAATGCATCCTTTCCATGGCAAATGACCCTAAAGGAGGCACAGAGGTAAGACTCGCCGCGACTTTGCATCTGGGAAAGCGAATGCGGGTCGGTGTTGTCGCACAACAAACATTTTTAAAAGCGGCAAACAGTGGGAAACAACAGGAGACAAGCGAGCAGACAGCCCCTTGTATTCTCAAAGTCAAACATGTCCTGCAGAAAAATGGAAGAATAACCAAAACAATGACACGTCAGACTTTCTGTCCTCTCTGTAATACAGCCCAGTGTGGTTGGAAACAGTTATAAACTGTAAAAGGATTTAAGGGTCATGAAAAAACACATAGGAGCTGCTCTTTGTTAAATTGTGGCTTACATATCTTGATATTATATTATCTGATATGACACAGGACACACTTAGATGCATATACACATCACTATATGAGCAAAAAGGACAAAAAGCTGCATATTCCACCTTGCGTGTCAAACATTAGTTCAGAGTCTCAGCAGCCCTGAGTTGGTCACCTTCCAACAACGGATGTAATATCCACCTACCAAAGCAAAAAAAAAAAAAAGAGAGAGAGCCTGATCTTAATTTCTTAGCTTTGTGTGTGTGAAGGCAGAGGCTGAGTGGGAGGTGAAGTCACGTGAGCCATGAACTCCACAACTGCCTCAGCCACTCAATGAAGTTGCAGATCTAATCCATTTTGCATGGAACCCATAATTAATGCATGCGGCAGCGGGCAAAAACATACATTTCTTGGCCGCCTCGCTATGTCAGGGAACAGAGAGTCAAGTCTGAGAGAGCTGTCATGTAGAAAAATGTGTACAAGTAACAGTCGGAGGCAAAAGTCTTGGGACAGCAGCAGAGTGAAAATGTTTGTTGCTGTTGGTGAAAGTGAGTAAGCGTTTTACACCTTGCATGAATAAAACGTGCTAAGTGCTGTCCGTTGAGGAAAAAGCAGGAAAAGGGACAACGAGGAGATGTTTGCCTACTGCTGCTGCACATGGAGGAAACTCCCAGTGCCTCTGCCACCAACTGTATCCCCATAAAATATTTTTTACAGGAGGAAAACGTGCGCAGTCAGCGTTGAATGTCAAATTCAACAAAGCTTTTTTCAGGCAGGCTACAACAAACAAGACACCCAAGACAGCTGTTGGTGCTTTTTTTTGTTTTGTTTTGGTGTAGACATTTTGAGGAGCTCTCCTAAAAAATCCGGGCTGGGATAAAAGAGGATGTGATGGGGTACAATTGGATACTATAGGTTGAGATACTCTATAGGATATGCAGATCAAATAACAGGCTCATGCAGGTCATCAGTATGTGAAGCCACTATGGATTCATTAGGTGGTTTCAAGTCTGACTCATTACCTTAGTCATCTCGCCCCCTCTACCTTTCTCATCGCTCTTACTTCTCCCTGATGCATAATACTTAATAAAGCCGAGGTACAAAGAAATAACTCTCCACCTTCCCTCCACCCATCTTTCCTGTGACTACTTGTAATTTCATTGATTGAAAATGAGCACAGTGATAATCATTTTTTCCCCAGATGGAAGCTTAGAAATGGACGTACACTCTTTGAATGTGATGGACAAACAAATATACAATACAATCCAGTCAATGAAAAGAGATTTACCGCTGCATTTTACCGTCACTACGAAGGGTGACTAATAAATGAGGGAGGCGAAAGGATTCGGTATATAATTAAAGATCGCACTAGTTTATCCAGGAATAGAACTCGTGATCTCACAGTAACCCGGGGAGACCACTCAACTAACCAATGTGAGTACTTTACAGCCCTCTGGCAAGTATGAATATTTGATCAGCCAGTTGCGGATTTCAATATTTGATTAGCCTGTTGCAGGTGAGGTAAGATGGGAAACGCGGTTATTCCAATCGAGGCAGGAAGAGTCCCTAAGTGTCGTTTACTCTAACATTGTTCAATAACGTTGCCGCAGCCTGCAGGCCCACCTTGCAAAGTTTTCCTCGGTAAGCTGCAGAGCAAAACACCTAACCAGCACTAACTGATGTTAGCTGTTTTTCATAACCGCCGTCTTATTGGCTCCTGTGAGCAGCCGATCTGAATATATTAGCAGCCTGAATATTCTAACCGTGGGAGGGAAACACGTGCAGATACCTGTCAGAGCACCAACCGGACGTGGCAGCTTCTCGTATGTTTTGTGTGTTTGCCCAAGCACGTGCATTCTCGCACACACAAACAGACAAAAACACACACGTATGGAATGCCAGCACTGCTTGATGCCTCCGTTGTACGCGTCAGCATGAGCAATGAACTAGATCTTGCTCCCGTGCAAGTAACCCCCCCACACACACACACACACACACACATGCGCACACACAGCTGCACCGCTCTACCTCAGTGTATCATGACCTTACATCATTTTGTGGCTGCGACGCACCCTCGATATTCTCACCGCGCGCCCTAACATGGGCGATGGACTGGAACGTCCATGACTTTATAATAAACAAACACACACATACACACACAGACACACACACCTCAACAGTCGGTTTTAGGGGCTTAGGTGTGAGCACTGGACTGAAACCTCCCCATTCATATGACATACAAACACACACACACACACACACACACACACTTGAGTGGGGAGTGGCAGCAGCTACAGGATGATGGTGACATCCAGAGGGACTCAAGGCACTTATTTCAAAGCATCTTATTTTGAAAATCTAATCAATTAAAGTTGTGCAGAAGGAATGTATGTACAAGTAGAAAATACATTTTGTGAGGCTTTCACTCTGAGTCACACCTTTAATGTTCGAACACATGCTATGTTAATCAGTGCAGACACAAGAGGGACTCTCCCTCCCTGCAGCTAACACACACACACTCACACACACACACACATTAACCTTGATCTACCTTGATCTTTGTGGACGTCATCGTGGGTTCTCCCTCCATCCCTGTGACAAACAGCACACACGTACACGAAGCACTACCTCTGCTCTCATTCTCGAGCAATGGACTGGAACTAACATACACATTCCCCCGGCTGTCTCACACACATACGCGCGCAGAGGGAAAGAGACAAAGAGGACACGTGCACAAACGCATGCACACGACCTTCCTGTTGTGTTTGTTGAAGGCGCGAACACACAATCTTAAACACGCGCACGCACAGACGCTATGATCTCTGACTCACCCAATCACACACACACTCTCCCTTATAGAAATGAATCACTTGGAGTCTTACATCAATGCTGCCAGACACACACAAACACACACACACCGTACTGTACTACCTCCTTGTTCTCATCATTCACACCAACACGTGCGATGGTCAGGAAGCATCAGTCTCTGCGGCTGACTTCATAGGTCAACTCTGCGACAGGAGCCAGTGTCTCCTCCGCCCTCGTGGATGGAGTTCGATGACCCAAGTCCAGCTACGATGACTCAACGCCGCATTTCAAACACTGTGTTTCTGTATCAGATACAAAATCATTCAAATGAAAACAGTGTCTGCCTTCACTGTGTCTTCATTTTATCGATGGATCTCAAAGACTAAATTGCAGGTTGATAAACAAATTAGCTTCTGTCTGGCATCTTTAGACCACAATGACATCAGCCGTCCTGAATGACCCGTGCAGAAGTTGAAAATTGAATTCAGGTCTGGCCGTAATTGCAGATTGACAAGCAGGCGGTTACGCAGAAACGTGCCGTTAAAGCTGAAATGAGTAGGACTGAGAGCAACTCGCCTCCAAAGCCCCCCAGTGTCACTTGATCTAAATCTTTCTTCTTTAGCTTGCTTTTCTCATTTCTTTTCTTCACTTGTCTTTCTCATATAAACTGTGTAATGTAAATTTTGTCATTGCTTGGTTGTTCAGTGGCTGTTTGTCTCGGTGACTGACAGCCCATCAGATACTCTGCTCTGATTGGTTGTTTTGAGTCAGGCGCAGTGGATTCTTGTCAAATTGCCTTAGCGGCATGATCAGATGGAGCCTCATTTTTTTTTCACAGATTATCTGCCTCATGTATGACTGTCAGGGCAGTTTTAACAGACCTAAAAGTTACTTTTGTGCAAGTTACCTGCTTCTGCTTTAATGTAATGGCAAATCTTAATGAGCAGGGTTTTCAGATGTTGCGTGTCCTTCTGTTGCAACTGTTATGCAGCATTTGAGCTTTCATTTATGATTTGAATATCAAACCAAAATTAGGAAATGAACTATTTTTTCCAAATATTTTAATATTCTTCGCAGTGTGCAAACTAATACATATTTAATATTTTAATCTGGAAAGCAAAATGAAGAGGGTATTTTTGAAAATTGCATTTTGCTTTCCAGTTTGGATGAATATTTTAAATGGGTTAACTTCACTCATCCATAAATTAGTTGCTCCTTTCCAGTGCCCTCATGAAACATTCATGCATGAACGCAACATGTGTGTCTTCAGTCTGGGAGACGTCCGTGGTCCGATGCTATTGTTGCAGCAGACTCTCCTGTTTTCACACAACCGTGGCTTGGTATGGCTCTGTCCCATCAAGGGCAATGACACACACACTTGAACTAAAATGTGCACACACACAATTTTGACAGTACAATGAACCGACAAGTACAGCCAAAGTCACAACCTTTATTGTACTCCTCTGACCAGTACATGGACCCTCACAGTTGCAGACACAGCTCACTTGCTTCTGTAGGCAGTGCTCCAAATCCTCTTCTACAAAATTAGGCATCTTATTTTCTCTTTTGTTCTCAGTTCTCCCTTTCTTTTCTCCTCACTCTCGTCAGCTTTTATCTCGTCGAGCCTCTCATTTCACCCAAATCCTCTTTTCTCCTTTTCTCTTCGCTGTCTCTGTTGTCTTCGTTAGTCTGCCTCACATTGTAGTGAAACAAGTTCCACTCTGATCCAGAACTCCACCACGGGCTGAATTCATCGGCTTATCCGTTGTGTGTGTGTGTGTGTGTGTGTGTGTGCTTGTGCACGTGTGTATGAGTGGAGTGTAAAGCAATGTTGTGGGAGAAAAGTGCGTTGTGAAAAGGGAGAGCAAGGGGGGAGCAGGAGGAAATTTGTGTGTGTGACCTCCTTTCCTGGCTGCCTGACAGAGTGTGTAGAGTGCTTGGACTGGGTGGTCGTTGCAAAGCACTCAGCCATCCATCGACCGACAGACATTGATCTGCAAAATCCAATGACTCACTGGCTGCTCAGTATGCAGCCCACATATGTATACATGAAACGTGAGTGCTGTGTGTAAACAAGCGCACATGCACACACTGACAGGAAGGCCTGTAACTGTAATTAATGATTAATGTAATTACAGTCCACAAACTAAATGAGTGTAATTGGCCCAGAATATTTAGAGTTACTCTTTCAGAGATTGAAGATTACCAACCTTTACCCACGCACAGTAATTAAGAAAAGAATATTGGAAACTAAAAGCTGAATTAAAATACTGCCTCTTCTAACTAAGACATTTATTACCACACAAAAAATATTAGAAGAAGGAGGGGACAGAAAATGGGCTTGTATTCTTTTTCATTTCACTAAAGGGAGGGTAATCTGACTTTTTACGGAGAGCAGTGGAAGGTCTTTTGACTTTTCCTCATCCCGGATTTATATTTTATTTCATCCTTCCCTTGTGGGATTTGCAAAAAATAGAAAGAAAGATTTTTTTGTATGCAATGCAGGTAATAAGGGGGCTCTACATTTGAGGCATTATTTTTCACATCACAATCAGCTTGTTTGGCATTATAGTGGTTGTATTTTCACTCCTCTTTTTATGTTTGACATGAACATATTGTTATGTCTTGGAATGAGTGTGTGATCATTGTTATCAAGATTCAACCTCCACCCCAATAATGTTTTTCCTATAATACTATAGTACAGTACAAGATAACATTTTATTTTTTCAGTAAACCAACAGGTGCTTCAGTCATGCACCCACAGAAATCTTACATAACACTGTGGAAAAAGGTTTGGTATTCACTGCTCTTGCCTTCCATTTCAACATCAGACTTGAGGAAAATGTTAAGAATAAAAAACAGCTTATATGGTCTCCAACCTAATGTCTTTTAGACAAAAACATAAGAATGCTGCCAAAGGCACTAAATTGAATTTCATCCAGGTTTCAGCAGCAGAATAAGCTTCGATCTCACCATCGAAACACGTCAACGAAATAAGGGAGTCGGTATTTTTCCCCCTTTTTCTTTGGCATTTGTTTCATCTGATGCACGGCACTGTCCAGTCCCAAGCTCTTCATCCATGACAATGGTCATAGGTGTGTGTCTAAACCAGAGAACAAATCTACAGCTTTCTTCATGAAGACTGCCCTGGGTTACTTCCCTCTACTCGACATCTGTGTAAATCAGTTCACTTGTTAACTGAAAACAAAGTGTTGAAAACGTTGAAATCCTTAAATGTTACTTACTCTATCACTGTTCCAACACATTTTGTTAGAGATTTACATTATTGTCCTTTAAGGCCCTTTTAATTAATGGAGACGATCCAGAATTTCCTGGTTTAAGTCTCAGACCTCTACAATAAAGATACAGTGGAAACAAAGAGAAAGTGCACCACTTGTTGGAGGGTTTTAAAACTACAGGTGTTTTATCGCCTAAAATATTCTCTGAGAGGACAATTCCGTTTATTGGAGCACCCACTTCACAAACTCATATAATTACACATATTCACCCGTCTCTATCGTTATCCCTTTTCTCACATATGCAAACATACAAAGTGCCCACAGACGAGCACACAAGACTCACAGATCAATCAATGTTTTTTACAATCAGGTTGTGCGGTTTGGCTCCACCTCTGCTGTGAAGGCTTTTATTGTGGATCTGAGAGCTGGCCGCTCACTGCTGGGTAATGTGCAACTGGGCCAATGTCACTCCACTCAACATTTATTCTGTGACCCCATTCACACCTGGCAGTGCAGTCTAATTTTAAACAAAACTCCTGCACGGTGTCACACAGTACAAAAAGCTACTTCACAACTTGGATTCGTTGCAAACAGAAGTAAATTACAAGTACTTGCAATGCAAGTTGTAATTTAAATGGGAACAAATACATTAAATCAATAACCAGTTCCATCCTGATCCTTTACCAGAGATATCCTGCTCAATATTCTATTATATCATTTATACATCTCAGAAAACCATTTTAAGACAATCTGCAGCTTTTCATCTTATTTTCTTAACAAGTTGGACTCTCCCGAATGTTTTCCCACTAGCAAATTTACAAACTGTTAAGCCAATCCTGAACTCCACTGGGTGGAACCAGAGGGCATTTGATTGAATATTAAGCAAGGCGTTGTTCATTTCTTACTCATGGTTTGGAAAATTTAATTCATTAAAGATAATCACCCATTTCAACACATAAAAACCCAATCAAGTCTAACGAAACAATGTCATCTACTCCTTGTATTTTGTTTCCAGCAGAGAACAGGTTTGCAGAGACTGGTGTGTTTGTAATGTCTCCTCCTCTGTGAATTTTAAATCATGGTGTTTATGGACAGTATTTTACATTATATATTAATGAATCTCTTCAATCACCATGTCCTTAGCAGTTTGAAATCAATTTGATCAAGTAAAGGATAATAAACAGGAGTTTAAATAAGTGCTTTTAAAAAAAATTGCTAATAAGCTCAGAGAATATTAAATATTAATGACGAGATTAGTAAAATAAGCTTCCCATTTCTACAGGGCACTTAGGGTTCAACAAACAACTAAATAAATGTGTAGTAATACATTAAAAGCCTGACTGAAATTAACATAACAGGACAAGTAAATACGGATCATTGAGGTTTTTAATAATCATCAACACATTTATGTACAAAGCAAGCGATGTCATTCTCAAATGACCAAAAACAAAACAAAGAAAAAAAGAATCCTAAAATGCATTTTCTTCTTTTTTTGTGTCGTTAAAATAGCTAAAGATTACCTCGGGGGATCGATTGAACAGTTCCAACACTTTCGGTGTAGAGTCCGTACAGTTGCAAGGTTTGTCAAAACCTTCGCAGATTATCTTCCAAAGCTAAACCGCCCTGGGCGTGGAAGGTCGACTGAGAGGGATCCAGAATTATTTCCCCCTCCGATGAAAGTAAATGTGCTATGAGTGCGAGATTCCTTAAAAACCCAGAAAACCTCATCCCTGCCAGTTTTCCCAAAAGCACCAAGTTAGTCTTTGTTCTTCAGTTATCCAACAGGACAAAAGCATTCAGGGAAACATGGATCCCCGTTTACACAGCAGACCTATGCTGGGCCAAGGGCAACAACAGTAAGAAGAGAAGCAGATATGAAATGTATCCGTGGATTAAATGAAAAGGGCTTGCTGGGTTTTCCCCCCATTATGTTCACACACTACTACAGTCTGTTAACCATAACACTTTTCCATTCGCCACCTGAATACAATGTGTGTGAATTTCACGTGGTTATCGTTCTTTCATCCAAAAAAAAAAAAAGCATCTTGAGAACCTGATTGTCGAATACACAAAAAAAAATTTAACAATGGCACAGCTCAGGAACTTTCTACATTCAACTCGATAACCACGACAAGGCTTTTTTCTCTCACTCTGGGCGTAATAACATGAAGTGTTCTGTCTGTGCATCCCTCTTAAAAAAAATATAACAAAAGAAATGGTTCAATAATGTAAACGTCAAAAGAAAGGCAAAAGCATATCTATAGTGTGTTTTTAAAATGCCAATTATTTATCACATACTCAGTCACACAGTGAATGGAAATGTTCTTCTAAACAAGTAATAAACCTTCCTTTACATTGGTTTAATGGAAGTTGCATTTTCATCCCTAGTCGGATCTTAGCTCTGATTTGAATCTGGAATTATGGGTATTATGAGAAGCTCTATCCTCTTGGCAAGGCTTCTTTCCAAGACAGCTATGAAGCAGCACTGCTTTTAAATGACAATGAAAAATCAACTGTAGAAGACAGATGATTGAAACGCAGGCAGCTAAATGTCTTCTCATTTTAAAAGGCTATCATGGCTATTCCCAAGAAACACTAACAGTGAGCTTTTTATGCATCTAAAATTGCATTTTAAGGTGTTGGTATAAAAACTGTGTCGGATGAAATGGCAATTTAAACGTACAGCAAGCGTGTTTCCAAGTTCAGAGGAAAAATCCCTGACAAAGCCCAAATGACTGATCAGCTCAGCATCAAAGATGTTCTTGGTGCCATTTAAAGCAGAGGGGAAGAAAATCACACCCAGGGCAGTGCTTACTGAACTCGTTATGTTTTCTGAATGGAGATTCTAATCTTTGCCACAGCCAAAATTCAAACCTCCTTTTTTTTGCAACAAATATATTCAGTCATTCATTTCCTTCTAAACTATTGGATCTGGCACCCTTTTTTTCCAGGATTCACAACGTCTGGTCACTTCTCTTCACCTGGAAGGCACCAACTTGTGGAAAAGCATCACATAAGGATCTACCAAATCTTCACCTGCATTATTCGTTTATAAAATCAGTGAACTAGATATAACCAAAGGGAATACAGTAGAACAGGGAATCAGTGTCCACCTAACACAATTGTTTAAGAAAGCATAAAAGTAAAACAAATTTAGAGAAACTAATCTTTTACAAAAAAAAAAGGAAAAAACAAACAAAAAAAAAACACTTGCGCCACTAGTTAGTTTGGTTTGTTTCCTCTTCAGCCTTTGCAACAGTGACTGCTGAAATGAGCAGTGACACTGAGGAGTTGGTGGTGAAAGTCACTATATACACACAGACTCACACTCACTATACAGTCACACAACTGTGCACACGTCGGCGTGTCCAGGATTCTCAGTGGTATCACAAGTGACAGTCTGCCAGTCTCTCTCTCTCTTATTCAAACAGAAACAAACTGGGAGCTGAGCGGGGCAGTGGCTGGAGCCGGTGTTCCTGTATTGCAACTGTGACAACTGTGGTGCTCTTCTTCTTCTTGGTGTTTTATGAGGCTCAGTCAGGGCATCCGGCTGCCAAAGGGAACTGTGGGAAGGTAGGTCCTCCTGTCAAGAATTAATAAATTTTCCTTCAGTCCTTCGAGAAGAGCAGCTGTGTGTAGACAAAGAGGAAGAAAAGGTCAAAAAGTTGTACAAACTTGTAAAATTATTTTTTGTTCTTTAGAAACTAAATAATCAATTTACATCTGCAGAGGACAACACTGGGTTTCTTTATAAAAACGTAATATATCCAATACTTAATAATATACAGAGGAAAAACTCTGTGAGGGGGAAGGCTGGTGGCATGTTCCTTGCTAGCACACATGGCAGTTTATCAAGTCTGTCTGGTTGGCACACTTAAATTTAATAGGTGGAATTATCACAACTGACAACTTGCAGCCTTTGTGATGCCAAGCACTGCAGTGCGGTATTAAACATGCAGAGCTACCATGTAAATAATTTTGGTATCAATCCTCTGTCATCAGACAATGCCAACAAGAAACCCAATGAGTCAAAGAGCACAGATGAAAAAGATGAAATTTCTCTTACTGTATTTTAATGGGTCACTGATATAAGACTTATTAATTGCATAGCAAGCAAGGCGTGATGCAATTCTACAAAGTGATAGGAGTAGTGCTTCAGAATAAAGATGCCAATTGCAAAATTGGGCATGTCCCAAGGGTACGCACCTTCAAAATCAATGAACAACTAGACATGGTTGACAATGATTTAATAATCTTAAGATGTAAATACAAAAGTAGTTTTGTTGAAAAAGTAGCACTCAAATATTAATATATCGAGTTTGGAGACAAGAACAGTGGCATGTCAAATGCTTTTTAAATCAGTGATTAAAAATCCCCAATGCCCACAACAATGAAGTGATATGAATAAAACAGTACACAGACTGACAGGGAAACTCAAGAATAAAGACAACACTTTACCGTGAGCGCTTGGCAGTTTTAGCTTTCATCATCTGAGACGTGGGGTTTAGCGATGGCCATCTCCTCCTTGCTATTTGCAATCATCTTGCATTTCTACAACAACAAAAAAAAGACAGAAGCATAAATGAACCACTATAAGTGCTCTATAAATGCTCTTAAACATTCTGTAAAACGTCTCAAGGAAAAAGTTACCTCAGTCAGCTCCTTGATGGTGTGTATGTTAGCCTGCTGAGTGACCTTCCTCTTTGCCTCTTCAATGTGGTCCAGGTTGAGGGTTGGTGTCGGGGGGGCGAGACACGGAGGAGGCTTGTTGGTGATGGTGGGAAGTGGGGCGAGGGGAGGCATGGCAGCCAGGGCACCCATGTTGGTCAAGGCAGCGGTCATAGTAGCTGCAGTCATACTTGCCATAGCGGCACTCATGGTGATGTTTGACATGCTGGGCATTCCCGGAATATTGGGTAAACCCATTGGACCCATGTTGGGCATATTCGGCATGTTGGGCATCCCCATGCCCATTGGGAGAGGTAAAGGTAGAGGTAGGGAGAGGGGGGCAGGAGATGGAGTTGGGAGAGGGAGCTGCAGGATGGCTTTTGGCCGAAGACTCTCTGGAATGGGCACCCCCGCCTTAGCACACATGGCAGCAGCATTAGCTTTGGCTATCTCCAGTAACTGGTCCTTATCTGAGAGAGAGAGACAGAGAGAGAGAGACAGAGAGAAGGCAGAAGAGAGAAGGGAGGAGGGACAATGCATTAACAGGGCATAGAAGAGGTAGATAATGAGAAAAAAAGGATTAAAGAGAGAAAACAAACATCACAAATACCTAGTGTTGTCTGAGTTGTGCTTGTCATGAGTTTATATGTAAATGTTTTACCCAGTTCAGTGAGCCGTGGAGGAGTCTTGCTGGTGCTGCGTCGTGTCCGGGACCCTGAGCGGCGCTGTTTGCGGAGAATGAGAACTGGAGAGTGGCTGGGTTCCCTTTTCCACCTGTCCCGCCTATCAAACGAACGACTGCGAAACACCGGACGCCTCCCTCGACCCCTCGACCTAGACCTGCGTCTGCGGTCAGACGAGCGAGACCTCGATCGCCTGCCTCTGTCTCCTGACCTGGACCTTTTCCTCCGGCCTGTGGAGCGGCTCTTGGATCGCTTGCTTCGGTCTGTGGACTTCCTTCTCCCACGTGCATTGGGTGAGCGGGTTCGGGACCGCCTCTTGCGACCTGGAGAGCGGGACTTGGACCGGCGGTTTCTGGTCCGCGACTTGGAGCTTGATCGCTTACGCCGCGTGGCAGAGCGTGAGCGTGACCTTCGCCGCCGGGCAGGACTACGAGATTTAGACCGTCGCTTTTTCCTCTCTGATGGGGAAACAGATTCTCTTTTCCTCACTGGAGACTTGGACCTGAGGGTAGATTCATAAGGCATTGTAAATATAGACAATACTGACTTTATAAATCACAAATGCCTTGGTGTTACAATAATTCACTTTAAAGCTCTTTCAGGACGGATGGAGATCAACAAACCTAGACTGCTTCCTTCTGGATGTAGACTTGGATGCTGATCGCCGAAGTGAAGAGTTTGAGCGTGAAAGTTTCCTGCGCACCACAGGTGAGCGTGACGTGGACAGCTGCTTCTTCTGCACTTGTGGAGATGCTGAACCTGAGGAGCTTCTCTGGCGTTTCGGTGCCATTTTAACTGGAGATGAGGTATCCTCTTCTTTGTCAGAGCCCTCCGAACCATCTGACCCATCTGGGCCAGTGCCTGCCTCTCTGGAACCAGACCTGGACCTCGAAACACCTTGCTCATTGGGTGAGCCACCGTGCTCCCTCTGTTCCTCAACCAGTGTCTGAGGCTGCTCCTGCAACTTATCTGAGCTCCCAGCTTGGGGGCAGGGGACAGCTGCTGAAGGCACAGGTTTCCAGTTACCTGCAGGTTACATGTTAAATGACAAAGCATTAAGACATGTAAGGCTGTTTCAAGGCAAGGTTTTCAAGAAGTTTTGTGTCTGTACTTTATAAACTACAACACTACTGTCACTTGACAATTTCATGATTAGCAAAGGCAAAATAATGCTGTATTTGCCAGTTTCAATTTTTTATTTCAAATTGATTTACAAATAACATTTGCAAGCCTCAAGAGAATGATGTGAAGTTTGTTTTTGCAAAGAAAACTGACACAACAGCAATTTTAAGAAACAAAATCAATATGAGTTTTTGTAATTTGCTTAAAAACAGCAATGGAAAAACGGTCTGACCTGTTGTAGCTCCACTTTCTCCAGCTGCCTGATCTGCCTTTGGAGAGGAAAGAGTCTTCTCTTTGGCTGGAGAGACAGATGTGGATCTAGCAGGGGAAGAGCTGTCAGATCGCCCATCACTTGACTCAGACCTGGACCTGGACTTAGATCTGTTCAAGCCCGCAGAGACTGATTTAGACTTTGACCTTCTTCCACTCTTCCTAGGAGATTTGGACCTCCTTTTGACAGGCAGCGGTGAGTGTGACTTTGACCGATGCCTTCGAGACAATGAGCGGGATTTGGAGCGTTTGCCAGACCTTGGTGGAGAGCGATTTCTTCTGGCAGGGGACCGGGAGCGCCTCCTGACTGGTGATCGGGATTTGGACCGTCGTCGGGAGGGAGGGGTTTTGGATTTGGTCCGTTTGCGGGGACTCCTGGATCTGGAGCGACGACTACGTTTCAGGACAACAATGGAACGTGACCGGGTCCGCCTGCCCCTGCGGACAGACCGGGACCGGGACCGGCGGGACCTGGGAGGTGGTGACCTCCTACGTCGAGATGTGGATCGACTTCTGGAGCGTCTGCCTCCTGCACGCCTTGCCGGTGACCGTGACCTGGAGCGACGAACAGGGCGTCTTGATCTGGAGTGGGAGCGACGGGTTCTAGTGACGGAACGTGACCGTGAACGCCTGCCAACTGCACCACTTCGTCTAGGTGAGCGAGTCCTGGAGCGCCTTGTACCTCCACGAGGACGTGACTCTGACCTTCGACTCCTCCTTGGAGACCGAGATAGAGAGGGGGACCTGCGGCCACCGCGTTTAGGAGACCGTGATGCCTTTCTTTTAGGAGAGTGGGAACTTCTGCGTCGCTTAGGGGATACAGACACGGATGCCCTCCGACGTTTAGGAGACTTTTTTGTTGGTTTTGAGACCTTCTTCTTCGGTGTGGGGGAGCGAGAGATGGACCGGTACTGACAACTAGCTCTCTTGGGAGATTTTGCAGAAGGAGAAAGTGACTTCTTTCTGGATACAGGGGACCGAGAGCGAGACAGGGAGTGAGACAGCTGTCGGCTCTTTAGAGGAGTTGTAGAACGTTTTCCCTTTGAGGGTGACCGGGAATGGGTTCTTGACCGTTCTTTCACTGTTGCTTCCATCTGACCATCAGACTGCTTCCTACTGGGGCTAGGTGTTGGTGACCGACTATGTCTTGACCCAGACCTCTTTATATCAGGGCCCCTGGATGGGGAAGGCGACCTTGACCTGGGTGATTCACGTTCCTTGACCTTTGCCCTCTGAACTGAATTGGCCTGATCTTTCAGGGCTGAGTCATCTCTCGGGGCAGCACCTTCCTGTTTAGGGATGATATCAGGGAGTTCCTGGGCATGACTGAACGCACCATCAGAATGACTGTCTTCGGTCTTAACCTTAACTGTGGCTATCTGTGTTATCTCATCCTGGCCTGCAGAGGGCAACCTCACATCGTTTTCTGATCCATTGGTGTTACTGCCCTTCCCTCCAGACGGGGGTACATCCATATCTGATATCTCCTCTTTCTTCACTCCAAGCAAATCAGATTTCTGAGTGAGGATGGAAGCGCCTTTCTCCTCCACTCTCTTGCTTTTTGAAACCAGTTTGGATACTGGTTCTTGCAGGTCAGATGCTGCAGCTGGAGAGTACTTGCCATCACCAGTCCCTTTACCCCCTTCACCGTCAGATTCAGAACCTGAGGCTGAGCTGCTTTCAGATGGGGAACGAGAAGGAGATTTCTTTTCCTGTTTTTCATCTTTCTTCCTCTTCTTTTTCTTTTTCTTAGCAGCATGTCGTTTGTGTTTTTTAGATTTTGCATCTCCCTCTGTATCTGTGCGATCTGAATAGAGAAATTCATTTGAAAAAAAAGAATAATATTAATACATACATACATATATACACACACGCACACACACACATATATAATCAATTAACAAGATAATTAATCAATTACTTTCAAAGCACATTGTATAAAAATTGTGTAGTCTGTGAGAGTCTCGTACCTGTAATTACGTCCCTTTTACCCTCCTCCTTCAGCCCAGCATGGTCTCCACCTCCTGCAGCTGCTGCCAGTCTGGCACTACGAACACAAAGAAAGAGTTAAACTTTTACCTGCAGCTGCTTACTATTACATTAGTTTTTTTAAAAACCAAACTCGAATTTCAGGGAAAAAAAACGAGATTTCTGGAATATATCCACTAAGTTTCAGACGTCGTTTATGCAATTATTTTACTTCTACTGACCTTGCTCTGGTGGTCCTGACAGGTCTCGGTGGAGGTGTTGGCTCTACATCAGATTCAGCACCAGATTCTGAACTGCTCTCCTTTTCTCCCTTTCTCTTCCTCTTCTTCTTCTTGCTCTTGTGTTTTCTGTGCTTCTTGTTTTTCTTGTGGGGTGGCTCATTCCCTTCCTTGGCATTCATGTCATCTTTCTCAGGTGCTTCATCCTCACCTGCACAAATTAAACAAGTATTTGGGGAATCCATCACATGTACAAAATCTAGAGCAATGGATGCGCATTAAAAAGTTGCGCATTTAATTGTGTTTGATCTACAGGGTTGTACTGATTATTTATTTTACTGTGCACTGTTCAAGACTCGCGTATGAACTGTTCATGGTATACATAAGATTAAGTGATGTACCTCTTAAGGACATTAGGCAGACATTGGTTGGCCTTCCAACTTCTATGTAAAAAATCTATGTTTTTTCACAGAATATTCATAACAAGCCATAGCAGGAGAAACTGCTATTCTATTTGGATTTTTTTTTCTTTATAGTGATGAACATGACCAGTGCAGTTTATCCTTCCC
This sequence comes from Terapon puta, assembly GCA_028564955.1. Lineage (NCBI taxonomy): Eukaryota > Metazoa > Chordata > Actinopteri > Centrarchiformes > Terapontidae > Terapon > Terapon puta. Next base: position 8,828,919 of record JAOXYL010000052.1, read on the forward strand.
AGCAATGTAAATTTATGTAAACACAACCAAGAGATTTGGCGTCTGTCTGACATGAAAGAATACAGCTAGAGTTGTTTTTTGGGGTGGAAAAACAAATGTACATTTTACATGTTTTAAATGGTATTTGAATAACAATGGATTTTTATGCCAAATTCAAATCAAATCAAAGGGAGAAACAATAGTAAAAGAAACTAAATAAAGATCAAGTTCAGTGTCTTCTTTGTGTGCTATCTATCACTTACCTGAGGGAATATCCACTGCACACTCCATCCAGATTTTGGAAAAGGCCTTTTTAATGTCCCTGTTGTGCTGCTCCCTCACTCAACACTGGCAAGGGAAACAAAGGTTTTGTAACTTAAGCAACCAAGAATGTAGCACAAACACAAGAGGTATAGATTTCATAGTCATGCTCTATCAAAACATAACTAACACCATCTTGATTATGTCAGTTATAACTACTAAGATTTGTCCATGAGCCAAAAAAAACAAACAGATTATTCAAATTAGTCATATTCAAAAGCCTTATAACAAAGAATGGCAAGCACCAAGAACTCTATGCTGTCGCTGAAGAGAAGCATGCTTCTCTAGTTGTATCAGCAGCAAAAAGACATCCCACAGGTGAACAAGGTAGATAGCAAGTTTCACCACATTACCAGATTAAAATGGAAAGACAAGGCAAGTCATGCAAGAATGGCAGAAAATGGAAAAATCATTTAGCACTTTGCCCAAAATGACATGCAGTGATGGGTACATAGGTACTTTTAAAATTGGTAGCTCTTTAACAAAACAACTGGGCAGTCATGCTACTCAGATTTAAATGATAGCCATTGGAAAACAATAAATATTTGATCAAACTCTCTGTCCTTCTTAAAAAAGTATTGTACTAAATATTTATATCAAAGAAACACATTCTGATTGTTACGATATCTGATTTATACAACACATACTGTAGTCCTACAAAAGATTAATTCTGCTGGTATTGACAGTTTGGCTGGTAAAGTAAAATTCTTTAATAAACCTGTTTCATCATCAAGATTAGATGATGACTAGATCACTTCCAGTATAACTGAGTAGTATTTTCTTATAACTACACAGCAGTTAAACACACTTTTCAGTTAATTGCCAGAGACTTAGACTCAACTTTATTGATCCATTTGTCAGGAAAAATTTAGTACAGGGAAAGCCAATACATCATTTTGATAGATTCAAATGAGTAAAACGAGAGGGGTCAAGTGAATGGTGGCATGTGAAAGGTAA
>JAOXYL010000052.1:8859027-8879897 GCA_028564955.1 Terapon puta
CATTGGTTGAAATCAGTTGTGTATCTGTAGTCTGCATCCCTATGTGCGAATCACACCCTTAATTTTAATATGGTCGAACAAACAACATTTTTAATGTATTTTCTTTTACCTTTATGCTGTAATCGTGTTGCCGTTTTTTTTTTTTTTTTATATTTTGAATTTACAGATACAGATGTCAAGTTAAAGTATCTAAAAGTATCAGTGCCACATTCAGCCAACAATGGTTCTTGATGATGTCAGTTTTTCACTTTGGAACCTTTAAAGCATTAAAACCATTTGGACTTAACAAGACTAGTCTTAGCCTAGTCAGACAAGCATGAGCATGAACTGGATCGGAAGTGAAACGTCTTCAAAGGCATATAACTAATCAAGTCCAGTTGCGTTCGATTCAATTTATTTGAAATAACTATGACCTGTGCGAATGAGAATATTCACAGGCCTGGAATAATGTATATATAAGGTGTCTCCAAGGCCTTACAGATTTTCTGTAGGCTCAAAAATACTGCCAGACGTAACACTGACATCAGGTGAATTTGTTCTGCAATGACTCTACACTCTGATTTTCTTACAGCTTCCAGCCCAGAAAGGATGAGTTCAAAGGCAAAGAAAAAAACCCGGTGAGTTCCTCTTCTGTCTTATCACACCCATAACTCAAGAACAGAAACAACATGTTATGCAAACTTCCTGCGCAGACAGGTTGATTCTGCAGAGCAGATCTGATTAATAGATCTTGAAGGAACATGTTGAATGATTAATTTAATTAAACCATGCGTATACCTAATATGGTAGAGCTTATGTTGATGTTCCTCTCATTGGGTAAGGGCATGTGCTGTGTGCTAATAAAGAAATATTTGATATGATGAGTGCATTATTTGACTAAATGAGTTTATTTCCAAGACTGATTGTTCACATTAACAATGCACAATTTAACAACCACTTACAAGCCCCTTGACAGACAATGTATTTTAGTCTTGGAGCACACACCTGTTTAAATTCACACACAGCACCTGATAACATTAGAGCTCTGACTCTGTTTTATTGGCAAACAAGGAAACAAACATCATGTATAATTTACTTTGAAGTAAAGCACTTAAACTTTATGCCTGAACATGTAAGTCAAATATATATATATAGTAATATAATAATATGTACACTAATTCCCACTGGAGGAGTTCACGCAGTGTTGAATTAAATTTTAACTCACGCTTGTTTTTCTTTAACCTGTCCTGCTCTGTTTAGACGGTCCTTTGGGGCAACAGCGCCGCCCTTCATTGACTACCTGAAAGATATTCTCCGTCGATATCCAGATGGTGGACAAATCCTGAAGGTTGGTTAATGCACTGTCAAGTACTAGTAATGATAATTACTTTACATAACATTTTTATACTAATAATACCATTATTATTTAGATCTTGGTTATACACACTTGGATTTTCAAGGTCAATTTCTTTTGGTGTGAGCAATGTGGTTACAAAACATGTACCATCTATTTCTGTCCTGCAATAAAACAACAGAGGTGGTGTCCCATACAGTGAGCCGATTCATCGCGTGCATTTTTATTGTATAAAACCTGGATGGGTTCTGATATTTATTGTAATGAACGTATTGCCATTGGCACCCTGTCTGCATTATTCAGTAAAAGCAAAGAAACAGAGAGGGTGTCTGTTCAATGTTACTTACAAACTGAGGAATTTGATTTGTATGGCTTCAGTTGTAAAATCAGAATAAACATCATTCCTTCAGTTCATGCAGATTTCCATTACAACAAAGCAGACCTGTAGATTTTGTGGTAGTTTTTCTTTGTGTGACGATACTTTGATTGTGGTCCTTGTCTGAGTCTTTTTGTTACAGTTACAAGCTTTGAGGCATGATGTTAGGAAATTTTCAAGAAGGCAGCTTTCTAGTGAAAGCAGCGTGGTCTGGTCTTCTTTCAGGACACTGAACTTGGTTCAGTTATTGCCAAAAAATACATTTTATTCTAAGTTTCTAACTTCGAACTTAACAGCTATGTACCTGCTCCATCAATGGATCTTATTTAAAGAAAAAGAACCAACTAAATTTTACTACCCTAAAATACTGGTTCTCATTATTTTAGACAAACTATGCTCCTGTAAGCCTTTTTTCACAGCAGACAGTTTGATTTGTTAAAGAAAGAAAAACAAAGGCATAACATTAATAATGGCCCAATGAAGGGTCCCAGTAAGTTAGTGAGCTAGTATGCACATGGATCCTGAAACTGAAGCAGCTAAATAAAATCCAGCCATCTCAAATGTTATGAACAATGCTTGTTTTTCCTACAGTGGCTAAGTTGATTAATCTAGTCATACATTGTTGTTCTTATAATACCATTATAAATTTAAAAGTTTATTATTGGAATAAACAATGTCTGGCTATATATAGTATGTGTGGCCATTTTGGGCTTCCACTGTAAGGAAAATAATTATAATCATTATTTGGTCTGTAACATTCAGTTAACACAATCAAAATAATCACCTTTATAATCACTATTGCTATAATCACTATTGATGAGTGGGATAAATATGGATCAAGTGTGTAGCCTAGATTCATAGTCAGATATGAGTTGTATGCAACAACTTCAAAAACAGATGATGATCGGATGGATAATGATGACTTGTTTGAAACTGTCAGTTTTGGTTGTGTAGTCAGAACTTGATGGCTTGATGGTTGGCTGATGTTGCACTTAATGTTAATGTTGTAGTTACCATACTATCATGTAGCTTATGAAGTCAATTATTAATATTTGGTCAATTTTGAACTGAGACTTCACCTTGAATTAATGGACATTTTTGGCCACTTGGGGGCAGTGAAACAGCCTCAAAACACAATTGTAATATATAGCCACCGATAAAGCTGTTGAAAGTTGATAAGATATTGTGGGCTCTGATAAATACATGCATGGCAGTTTTCATTGATTTAGTGATAATATAACACAGATGTGGCTCTCTCCAGCAATACTGTACTTTAATTTTACTTATACTATACTTCAATTTTATTCTTAACTGTACATATTAAATAGATGAATAGACGTCATAATCACTGTTCGCTGTGAGTTCAAGCAAATATATTGTATTAACAGGTTGAGGTGGACTAACTACTATACTAATTTGTGTAACCTACATTTTGAGCTTGGTTCAGTAGTGCAGAGAAACATTGGAATCACCGAGTGTTAGCTATATCCTGCTAAGCTCTGTTAATGGTTATTTTGCTGTTTTTATTTGCAAACAGGAGCTGATTCAAAATGCAGACGATGCTCAAGCCACAAATGTGGTTTTCATCCATGATGAGAGAGACTACGGGACTGAGAGCCTTTGGACTGATGAACTGGGAGAATATCAAGGTGTGTTGGATGTTCAGAGCATATATCAACAAAAAATGTATAAATAGAATAAATGGGAAACCTGATTAAACTATTTGTTAGCATCCCAGATAAATACTTTTATTCATATACTGAATTCCTTTTTGGTTTTTTTTGCAAAGGTCCTGCTCTCTACGCCTACAACAATGCAGCGTTCACCGATGATGACTGGGAAGGGATTCAGAAGACGGGAAGAAGTGTTAAACGCAATGACCCAAACAGAGTTGGGAGGTTTGGAATCGGCTTCAACTCTGTTTACCACATTACAGGTGAGACTATGACCATTTCCCCCACATATACATAAAAGTCTCAGGCTAGGTTTTGTGTCCTCAGGGAACATACATATCAAATTAATGGAATAATATCTGTTTCCTTATATTCACAGATGTACCAAGTATTTTCAGCTCAGAATACCTTGGCTTCATGGACCCCCAAGAAAAAATATTTGGAGAAAGAGATGGAGGCTTTAGGTGGTCTTTGGATGATGCAGAGGACAGAGAAACTCTGATGACTATGCATGATCAGTTCCAACCTTTTCGAGATATAGTTTCCCTTGTAAGCGGTCAAGAATGGTCAAAAGTCATAATGGAGGATCAAGAGTTTGATGGGACAATTTTCAGATTCCCCTTGCGTCACACAGCATCAGAGATTTCAGATAATCTGTATGACTCTGATAAGGTGGTCGAGCTCTTTGAAAGCTTCATTGCAGATGCAGGCTTAAGCCTCCTGTTCTTGAAAAATGTGACATCTGTGTCCCTGATGCATATCAGTGCATGTGGCACTGTGAGCACCAGACTTGAAGTGAAATCCTCAGTCTCCACAGATTTTGTTCAGAAGTCAGAAGACAAGTCAACTTGTGAGGGTTCAACAATGTTCAAATCAATAACCCTGAACTCAGAAGACCACAAAGAAACAAAGTGGCTTGTGACAACATGTACCATGAAAGAAGGCAACTTAGCAAATCTTGATGCACTCGCTAAGAAGTTGAGCTTTTTCCCTCAAGTTGACTTGGCTTTCCCTTGTGGTGAGAAGAGAGACTGTAGTGACAGTAGACTGAGCTGCTTTCTTCCCCTCCCAAACAATGAATCCAACAAGACAGGGCTCCCAGTTTATGTCAATGCCTGTTTTGGCCTAACAGACAACAGAAGACACATCAAGTGGCAAGAAGAGGACCAGAAACATGATGAACATGCTCTGTGGAATGAATTGCTGATGAAAGAGGTGCTTCCACAGGCATACCTCATGATCATTCAGCATGCTATTAAACTTGCCCAAGAATCTGCACTGTCTGTCTCTGCCGTGTATGATCTGTGGCCAGATATTGTTCAGATAAAGCACAAAGAGAAATGGTACGCCGTTGCTCTGGATGTTCTTCATCACTTATTCAGACAGAATGTGGCTGTCCTCTCTCTTGCCAAAGATGAAAGAAGGTTTGTCACTCCATCAGAAGCTGTGTTCCCCTGTAATGGTCCAACAAGCCCAGACATACTGGCTGCCATTAAAACGACTTTGGTTTCCTGTGGGGAAAATCTGGTCACTTTACCAGGCATTGTTGCGAGAGCTATGAATGAGGCCTATCCACACACCAACACCCTAAAACGTGTGACTCCATCTTTCCTAAGAGAGATTCTCCGCAGGATTGATGTGCGCATCATCTCAAAAGAAGACAAATTCCATCTTTTGGAGTACATTTTGAGTGATGGCAAATATGGAGAACTCAGGGGTCTTCAGCTGCTTCCGCTCACCGATGGCTCTTTCAGATCTTTCACAGTGAGAGAGGAGGACACGGCTTTAATAGACAGCAAAGAATTTCCAAGGTATGTTTTTTTTCTTTGCTTCTTCTAAAAGGCCATCTATTATTGGAAATAAATGACCATCTGGTTATGACTTATGTTTGTCATTTTGGGTTCAATTTCATAATAGGAAAAATAATTGTTGACCAAGATTTTGGTCTTGTTTGGGAACACTAAGCTGTACACAAGCAAATCAATCATTTTTATTATCACTGTTGATATAATAACTATTTAGTAGAGGGCAAAATGTGAACACATCACTGTGGTGTGTAGACTAGACTTCAAAAACAGATGATGATTGGATGAATAACCATAACGTGTTTAAAACTGTAGTTTTGGTATTCTGGCTTCAAGTAAGGATCTGCAATCACTATAAAAGGAGATCTTTATTAAACAGGATATTAAAGAGGTTAATTTTGTCACTCTGGTTAGTGAAGTGTATTTTATAACCTGTGACATTAACTATCAAAAATTAATCAATTCTGAAATCAAACATCAACATGAATGAATGGACATTTTTGGCCACTTGGGGGCAGTGAAACAGGCTCTAAACATAATATTGTCAGATTGTCACACATAAAGTAATTGATAAGGGTAAATATTATGGGCCCAAATCACAATCTAAGATTATCTGATAAGAACGCGAACCATATGATCCATATAATTTGTTCCAGATCTTTGAAAACACCACAGATTTTTAAAACCTGGGAATGCTGTACTTTGATTTACTTTGATCAGTCTGTAGTATTACGGATTATTTACTGTAAAAGAAAACAATTTTTTATTTTATTATTATTTATTTTTTTAAGTTAACATGCTGGAAGTTGCTCCTTAAATCCAATCTTAGGACCATTGGTAGCTTCAGTATATTATTTAACAATAACTATTATTTCATTTCTTTTGGATTTGTATGACATGTAAAAGTATTTTTGGGCATTCACTGTACTAAAAAATGTAATGCAATGTTCTTGTTTTGTTACGTGCTCACTGAACAAACTTAACCTCTTTACAGGGCCTTGCTACCATGCTGCCAACACCTCTTCATCTCAGATGATCTGAGTCCAGACTGCAGTGCTCACCTGAAGAAATTGGCCAGACAAAGTATGAATTCCATTTTAGAATATAGTGACTTCAAATTTATTTACATCTGTTATTTGCATGTTTTCACAATACATGTACACATATTTACGGTTTTCAAAAATCTATTTTTCAGATTTGTTCAGGGTCATCAACATTGACGCAGTCCATGTGGCCGAATATACAAGGAGGTATTTGCCACAGGACTGGAAGCAGATGAAGACGGGACTTGTTACCTGGGATGTCCGCAGCAGTCAGCATCCACCTTTGGACTGGCTCCAAAAATTCTGGAAATTTCTCAACACTCACTTCGAAGAGTTAAGTAATTTCACTGGACTGCCATTAATACCTGTCAGTCCCCTGTCAGTCAGTCAGCCAGTATCACTAGCAAGACTACAACAAAACACAACCCTCATTTTTCAGAAAAGCAAGCAGATGAACTTGCCAGAGCAAATAGCTCAGTTAGTGAACAAAGTCGGTGGCACAGTGGTAAGAGGAAATGAGTGGCTCAGGCATGAAGATCTGGACTCTTATGTGCTGTGTCCATCTCCAGGCAGTGTCTTGAAAGTCATGATGAATTTAAATTCTCAGAATCTCATAAAAGAACTCAAGACTATCTCTCAAGAAGCACGAGAAGAACTGAAAGATTATCTCTCTCGTCTGGATTCTCTCTCAGTCAGTGAGAAAGCTTCACTGTCAGAGTTGCCTCTGTTTCAAACCATGAAAGGATCCTGTGTTGGAGCTCAGTCAAAACAGGCGGTGCTTCTAATTTCTGGTCTAACACTACCAACAGAGTTCCCAATGCCCGATTCAATTGTGCAGTGTGCAACTGAGGCTGATCGCAGGCTGTTACAGCTGCTCAAAGTTAAGCTCTTGGAAACAGCTGATGCAGCCACCCTCCTCATTGACTGCATTGCGAAGAGGACTTGCACAAAAGAAGACACAGAAAAAATCATGACTTGGATTTTACAGCATGGTAATATCCTTTTCTCTCAAAATAAGACCTTGAAACAGAGATGCAAGGACTTGAGCTTCATTGAAGTGAATGGAAAGCTGAAGAAGATCTCAAGCTTTTTTGATCCAAGAATTAAAGATTTTGAAGTCATTTTTGAGTCAGACCTTTTCCCTCCAAATTTATATACTCGCACATCACAGATGCTCAAAAGCTTAACAGATCTTGGATTGCTAAATAAAGAAGTAGACGTGTCACCTGAGCACTTGCTGCATGCTGCCACACGGATTGATGAACTGCAGGTTAACTCTCAAACTGAGGCTCTCGAAAGAGCTCAGGTGCTTTTGAAAATGCTAGATACTAATGACCTGTTGTCAAGGTTTTCTTGTGTGCAGCTTGATCACCTTAAAAGACTAAGATGGGTACCATGTGCCAGACCTGGTAATGACAAATCTCAGAAACAGTGTTTTTTCTGTCCAGATGAAATCAGACATTCCAAGTATGAGAACATCGTTGGAGATGTAATGCCTCTGATGGGAGAGCTCAGTAACAGAGTTAGCAGCCAACTTGGTCTCAAAGACAAACCCCCACCTGAAAAAGTGATTGACAATTTGTTAATCCTAAAATCAAAAGCACAGACAATGGCTGATCCTGACACAGATGGGGATTTCAAAAAGAAGTTGCGTGGCATTTATGAACACATGCAAGACCACATCTCTAAATTTGCAGAAATAATGAACAAGGACACACCCTGGCTGTGGAGCCACAACCAGTTTGTATCACCACAGGATCTGGTTCTACACTACCCACGTAATCTAGATCTGAGCTCTTACATTGGGAAGGTGCCGGATGAATTTCTGCCATATAAGAGGTTGCTCCAGGCGTTTGGCTTGAGAACATCACTTTCAGATAAAGAGATTGTTGGCATTCTTCATTCTATCCAACAAACCATTGAAGGAAGGCAACAGCCATTTGCAAGTTCCTCTGAAATAAAAGTGACAATAGAAATTCTAAACTGGCTGTGGAGAGAGAGAAAGACCATTCAGGATGACATCCCAGTGCCAGTCCTCATGGAGGGTGAACTGTATACCCTTAAACCACTGTCAACAGCAGTCTTCTGTGATGTAAGCAAAAATGGGTTGGATGAGCTTCAGTACAGCCAGGAGGAAATTCATGTTGTACATGAGGAAATCCCAAAAGCAACAGCTGAATGGTTGAACATCCGATTTCTCAGTACTCATATCCTAAATCCAGAGTTAGTGGGAATAGAGCAGTATGGCCAGTCTGAACCAATAACAACAAGGATAAAAAACATTCTTAAAGAGTATGATGAAGAGAGTGATATCTTCAAAGAGCTCATTCAAAATGCAGAGGATGCTGGGGCAGATGCCTGTAAATTCTTGGTGGATTTCAGAATGCACAAAGACCCCCCTGAAAGTCTCATTGACCCTGACATGAGCCTTTGTCAGGGACCTTGTCTTTGGGCATTTAACAATGAGCAGTTTACAGATGAGGATTGGAAAAACATCGTCAGAGTTGGTGCTGCCTCAAAGGAAAACAAGATGGAGAAAATTGGAAAGTTTGGACTTGGATTCAATACTGTGTATCATATAACAGATATTCCCTCTATCCTCAGTGGCAACAGTCTTCTCATTCTTGATCCAAATGTAACTCACCTGACAAAGCATATCAAACACAAGACAAATCCTGGAATCAAACTAAATCTCTCCACGCAACGACATTTTAAATGCTTTCCTGGTCAGTTTGGACCATATGAGCGCATTTTTGATTGCAATTTCACCAGACAAAGTTCCCCTGAACCTTATCCAGGGACTCTGATCAAACTACCATTCAGAACAGAAGACGAGGCTCGGAAGTCAGAAATAAGCACAAAGGTGTATAACAAACACAATATCCTAACTTTCCAGCAGCACTTAACTGAGAATTCGCAAACTCACCTGCTGTTTCTGAAGAACATCAATACATTATCTCTACACAGTGTCTCACATGATGCATCAACTCCACCAAGAGATGTTGAAATAGAAACCATCCTCACTGTCTCCAAAACCACTGTGAATACAATGAGGATTCCTGATGAAACCAGTGTGTCCAAGCAGCATCAAGCCCAGAAATATTTGATGAAACTTGATGTAAAATGCAAAGAGATTATTGACTGCTGCACAGTCAGCATTGTCCAGATAACCAGTCAGCAGTCTGGTGAAGTCCAGTCCTGGCTCCTGTACAACTGCTTTGGGACACATCAGTCTTTGAAAATGGCCCTTCAAGAAAACAAGCAAGCCAAGTTCTCTTTGCCCATTGGGGGGGTTGCAGTGCCTTTGCACAATGATCCAGATACATGTAAACTGACCTCACTACAAACAAATCTCGTTGGGCAAGCATTTTGCTTTCTTCCTCTTTCCATTGACACAGGTCTTCCAGTCAATGTAAACGGAACATTTGCCGTGACAAGCAATCGAAAAGGTCTATGGGAGAGCGGAGTGAAATATGACTGGAACAAAGCCCTCCTTCAGGATCCTGTAGTGACGGCGTACATTACTGCACTCACAGTGTTAAAGAAAATGTCTGAAAACAAGCAACTGGAAACATACTGTTATCACACATTTTGGCCTGACAGAGAGAAAGTGAGTGAAACTTTCAAGCCTCTGGTGGATGCATTTTACCATGCCATTTCCCAGCAGTCCACTGGCCCAGAGCTCTTTAGTGATGGAGAACACTGGTGCTCAATGAACAATGCCATATTTCTAGATGGGAGCATCAAAGAGGACAAAAACATCCATGAGCTTGTAGTGCAAATCTGCAAGAAATATGTAAAAGCACCTGTCGTTCCTCTTCCACTGTGGCTGAGAGATAGCTTCAGACAGGCTGGTCTGGAAAGGGTTTTACAGAGAAGAACATGGAACTGGGAGATGTTTTATCAAGAGGCAGTGTTTAACAACCTTGATACCATGGACCCTAAGACTAGAGATACTCTTGTGATGCATGCCATTGACCTTAATATCGAAGAAATCGACAATCTGCTGGACTGCCATCCATGCATCCCTACAACAGGCGGACAGCTCCAGTACATCAAGAAACTTGTGAATCCATCAGGAAAAGTGGCCTGTCTTTTTGAACCAGAGGAGGGACGTTTGCTTGATGGAACCAAAAATGACTTTTGCTCCCCCAAAAGGATTCAGCGCTTGTTGGAACTTGGAATGGCAAATGATCATCTTCCTTGGGAAGACATCACAGAGAAAGCAGCCACAATCACCAAAACCTGGTGCACTGACAAAAAGAAAGCATATGAGCATTTGAAGTGTCTTCTTGACCTTATGAGGAATCAAATGAATGATAAAGACTCTCTCCACTGGGAAACACTGAGGGTGACTGAATTTCTCCCAGCATTTTCCCCAGGTGACACAAAAATGGAAAGAAATGCTACACTTAGAAGGCCCACTGATATTTTTAGAGACAAATGCTCCCTTCTTGTTAACATGACACAACCTGTGCTGGACCATGCCAATCTGAAAATACACAATAATGATCCTGTCCTCCATATTTTGGGGGTCTGTGATAGTCCAAGGCCAGAGAGAGTGTTTCAGCAACTGCAAGAAGCCTGTGAACAATCTCAGTTCATTGACAGATCCATGCTTCACAAAATAGCATATGAATGCTATAAGTTTCTGAATCAGTGGCTCAATGATAATGGTGATTCCACTTTCATTTCACAGAGAGCAAATTCTTTCCCATTCATTCTTGTTGGCAACACTTTTGTAAATGTGAACCGTGTAGCAGAAAATGAGCAATTTGAAGCAAAACCATATCTTTATGTACTTCCACCTGCCTTTACTTGTTTCAGGGAACTGTGGGAAGCTCTAGGTGTTAAAAAACATTTTGCAATCAGTCAGTTCCTAACAGTGCTCCAGGAGTTGTACTCTCAACATGGCAACAAGCCCCTGCCAAAGAGCGATCTGTCAATTTGCCTCACAATTTTAAACAAAGGAATATTTGAGGCCAAAGAAAAAGTAATGAGTGACTGTCTGATACCCAATAAAGATGGTGTTTTACAACCTGCAAGTGAGATGTTCTACAATGACAGCCCATGGATGCCAGAAGTTGCAGCAGGTGTAACATTATGCCATGAGAATATCCCACGTGTAATGGCTCGCTACTTTGGAATCAAGACAACCAGGCATCATACCTTGCAAAACCATGTAGTGGAGAACATCTCACCATTTGCCTTTCAGTTTGAACAGCAGGAGCAACTAACTGTTCGAATTAAAAATATTATATCAGCTTACCCAGCAAAGAAGGATATCCTTAAAGAGCTTATCCAAAATGCTGATGATGCAGAAGCAACTGAAATTCACTTTGTTTGGGATAAAAGGCAGCATGGCAAAGAAAAAACATTTGGGAAGAAATGGAACCAACTGCAGGGTCCAGCACTGTGTGTGTTCAACAACAAAGTGTTTTCTGATGCTGACTTGGCTGGCATTCAACAGCTAGGAGAAGGAGGAAAGCACAACTCTCCGGGGAAGGTAGGAAAATATGGAGTTGGATTCAACTCTGTTTACCATCTCACTGACTGCCCCTCAATTCTCACTGGAGATAAATTACTCTGCATATCTGATCCCAATCAAAAATACATTGAGAGTCATTCAGACAAGTCATCAGCTGGTATTGGCTATTACTTAGATGACACTATCAAGAACATGTACAGAGATGTCTACACATCTTATCTTCCAGAGAAATTTCCTCTTACAGAGGGCACCATGTTCAGATTACCTCTAAGGATGGGTACCATGGCAAACAGCTCTAAAATATCACAGCAGGGAGTCACTGACCAAGACATGAAAGAACTCTGCTCTGCCCTTTCTGAAGATCCTGAAGGACTAATTCTGTTTCTGAAAAACATCAGTAAAATAGAAGTTCATGAAATCAATGACCATTCAGGGAAACTTGAAACAGTCTACATGGTTGAGAAAACTATACCACAGACAAGCAGAGAGGGAAGAGATGCTTTTGTAAAACTTCGACAAAATGCACTTCAGTCTGGCAAAACAGCAAAGCCACACAAGGCCATTTATGGAACGAAGATTTCTACCTCCAATAAAAGACAAAGTAAATGGATCATTGCAGAGCAGTTTGGCTCATTCAAAAACAGTGGCGAAATAACGTTGTCAGATAAACTCCCCCAAGGAGCAATTGCTGCATGTTTAAGTTCAAAAACCTGGAGGAATTCAGATCTCACACCACCCAGCCATGTAAAAATTACTGGAGAAGCCTTTTGTACACTTCCTTTGCCAGGAAAAACTGGACTACCAGTGCATGTCAACGCAAACTTTGAAGTGGATTCTGCCAGGAGAAGCCTTTGGAAAGAAGACGGGCAAAGTCTGAAATCTGCCTGGAATGAATCTTTGAAACGGGATGTCATTGCTCCATTGTATGCTGATCTCCTTCATTATATTGGCCATAACATTGGAGATAAGAATGTCTCCTATGCACAGATTGAGTCACACTTAAACAGCTCATACTTGTGTTTCTGGCCAACTGTGTCCAGAGATGTTGGTCAGGATTGGCATGAAATGATCCATGAGGTCTACAGATCAGTAAAAGAAAGAGGCCTTAATGTGATTCCAGTGTTGAGGAGTTCAACATGTCTAATTGTAAACAGAGAAGTAAAGAGGTACTCTTTTGACTGGTATAATGTCAATGAAACTGAGGCAACCAAGACGCCCTACCTGATACACTCAGCTACTGATGAGATTAATCCCATTTTGGAAGATCTTGAAATGATATTGGTTCCCATTTCCAGTGAAATGCTTAAAGTTTGGAAAAGTTTCAGATCTGCTGGTGTCAAAGTGAAAGATGTGAACCCTTCTACTGTGCAGACTTTCCTGAGAGAAAAGCCTCTCAATGACCCATCTAAAACAGATGAGGGTTTGCCCCTGCCCATAACTGTCACACTGATCAGAGATGAGACAAGATGTGCTACACTCTTGAATTTCTGCTTGAAAGATTTCTCCATCAAAAAGGTCACTGAGGAAAATTCCACTTTACTCAATGGGCTTCCACTTCTTCTCACAAGAGATAAAGTTTTGAGAGTGTTTAGCTCAGAGTCTCCCAGGCTGATATCTGCATATGAAAAACTCTTCTTTGGCAATGAGGACAAATTTGCAGATTATCAGACCAACAGAGGTGTTGCTCAGGTTCTACAAACTTTCAATCTTCTCAAAAGTTTGACAGTTCAATGTGCAACACCATATCTGAAGCCATTAATTGAGGAAATCCTCCGAAAGTGTGAAGTGGATCCACACAGTGGTCTTCATACCCTAAGTGAAGAAATGTTGCACTGGTTGAAATGTCTTTGGAGGTTCTTAACAAGTCAAATTACAACATCTAGCGGTGCTGAAGTGAAGTTAAGTGATGTGAAGCAGCTCTTCAGTGACAGCTGCATTTTACCTGTTGTGTGTCCAAGCTTAAACAACAAGCGCTTACTGCAAAAAATGAAGGACATGCCAAGTGTGATTCAATTTGCCTTGGAAAGGGACATATCAGGCATCCTCTTTAAACTAGGTTTTATGAAGCTTGACAGTGTATTCTTCTCTGATGTACATGTAGACCGACAGGAACGTTTACTTCTACAACCTGAACTTATGGACGTGAATGATAAAAGCTCTGTGTTGGACCAGGTCTACAACATTAACCACACAAAATTTTCTCAGCTTTCCACTGATGAGATGAAAGAGCTTCAGTGTTTCCTGCAGTCTGGAGTATCCAAGTCCAAGGACAAACAAGACTACCAGAGAAAGCTCAAATCCTTGCCATTATTTGAAACAATTCATGGTAAGCGTATAAGGATTGATGGACCTAAGGAGGTGTTTATCCTCAAAAGCACATATTCAAAGACCTTTCCAGATTTGTTCATCCTGTCTGACAGCAACAGTATTTTTCTTCAAAACAACACAGAGAACTGCACTCTGTCAGAGACACTGAACATCCAAACCCTGACTGATTTGGACTTTTTCATGAAGTTCATTCTTCCTGTTGTACACAAACTCACAGCAACCCAGATGCTTCATTGTCTCAAACTGTTACTGCATTTAAATTACTTCCAGTATAAGGACAAAATCATCTCCTTGTTGAAGACAGTGAAAATGATTCCCAATTCTCAAGGCAGATTGGAGACCGCATCATACTTCTTTGATGATGCTGTCAAGCTGTACAAGAAGATGTTGCCCCAAGAAAGATTTGTGCCTAATACATTTTGGGCTGAGTTGTATGACGGAAATCCATCAACAATAGGGGAACCAAAACAGTTACTCAGAGACCTTGGAATGAAGCATGAAGTATCAAAAGATGACATAATAAATTTTGCCAATCAGTTAGAATCAGAGGCAAAAGGAAACAGTCAACTTGAAGAATTGAAACAGAAATCATTATTGCTTTTGAGAGAAGCTTTGACTTTAGCGAATGAAAAGAAGGACCAAAAGTTGCTTGAGAGCATAGCTGACATCAAGTTCATTTTTCCCGTGAAAATTAAAAAAGAACTGACCAGTTATCATCAACCATTTGCTGCTGAGAGAACGGCTGTGAAAATCAGAGGATCTTTAATGGACAGCGATGCTAAGCATCAAGAACTGATTTGGTCGGCGATGCCAATCATACATCTATCAGTTTACAAGTCACAGAATCTCCTGCAGATGATGAAAAAAGTAGGAGCTCATGAACAACCACCTCCAGACTGTGTGACCAGGAACATGAAAAACATCTCTCTGTCACCCTGTGAAACTGATCAGTTGATCAAAACGCGTGCTGATGTGTTTCGGAGTTCATATGCCTACCTACAAGCAAACAGCTTTCAAGGACAACCCCTGGCTGGTCATCCTGTTGTGTTGGTTGAAAAAGACACAAAACTTGTGAGAGCTGATGATGTGTCTCTTTCACTCTCTGACTACCTTGACTTCAGGCCATATTTGTACAAAACTTCTCCACAGGATGTCATGTTCGCAGAGTTCTTCAAGAAAATTGGCGTAAAGGACACACCCACTGCAGTGCAGTACTGTAATGTTCTGGCAGCAGTTCATGCTGATTCCAGTGATAAACCACAACTAAACCCAAATCAACAGAGGACTGTGAAACGCGCTGTTGAGCATTTTTTTAAGTTAATCACAACCCAAAAACAGCCCCTTATTGATGATGTAAAGACTTTGTATCTTCCTGCAGTAGATGGTAAATTACACTCATCATGCACACTCTACTACAATGACACAGTGTTTGAGATCAAAAGGTTAGAAGAAGCACTGAAAAATAAGTTCCTGTTGCTTGAGAAACTCAGTGAATGTAATTTGGGCAGTGACATCTATTTCCATAATCAGTTGCTGCAATTGCTGCCTCAGAAATTTCAGCCTAAAATGCTTTCTCAATTCACTGAGGAAAAAGCAGTGGAGGGACAGATGCAGCTTTGTGAGCTGGAGACGGACTGCGAATTTAGTGGATGGTTTGAGAAACACCTGTCCTCGAGGATATTTACACATGGACTAATTTGTCTTATCAGAGAGGAGTCCAAGGGAAAAATATCACAAAACGATGCATCTGACATGTGCAAGATGACCTTTGGAAGCATTCAGATTATCTGCTGCAAAAGCCTGAAAACAATGCTTTGGCTGGATAAACAACCACTACACAAAACTGTCACTGAAACTGATGTTTTTGTCAAACGAGAGCAACAAGGTTGTATCTTTTACTTAAAACACAATGATGGCATGCTTCTAAAGGTGGTTACTGACATTACTATGACATTGACAAAAGAGATCAATGCTCTTTTAGGCAACAGAATTGCCTCACATCACCTTCCAGTCCTTGGACAACTTCTCATGTGTGACACTCTGCAAGAAGTTCAGAAAACATTGGCTAAGAATGCGATCCGCGACAGTGCTGAAACAGAGAGCTTGCATTTCAATCCCCCAGCCCCTGGATCAGATATTCCAGAAGAATGGCACGATACCTTAGACATGAACATCCTCAATAACTTTGAAGAGGGGGAATATGTTGGCTACAGCACTAACAACAAATACATTTATGCAGTTATTGTTGAAGAACTGCTCAGTGGAATGCCCTCGGGACAATATTCACGGAGATACAAAATAGACATTGGAGAAGATGAGCCAGTTGAAGTCAGTTGTCTTGATCTGTATCAGTTCAAACGAGAAAAGAAGTTCAAATCTGAAGGGAGCACTTGCATGTCTGCTGAGGCTTCTTGCAAGGAGCTGGTGCTACTACCAGGACCTGCACCACATTCATCCAAACCATCAACTACAAGCTCTTCATCTACTCGATCCTCACCAGCCTCTATTGATGAAGCTAAAATGGAAATTGACAAATGTTTGGAAGAAATATGGACTCTTCCTGCAGAGGAGAGACATAAAGCCATCAAACGACTTTACCTGAGATGGCATCCTGACAAAAACCCGGACTGCCAACTTCTTGCCACTGAAGCATTCAAGTACTTGCAGAATCAAATTGAGGAGTTAAGCAAAGGCAAAGGCAAAAGCACAGGGCCATCTAGTCCACGCAGAAACTCAAATTTCAGAGACTTCTATCAGCAATGGAATCAGGAGGCCAGGCATCACAGAGCTGGAAGAGAAAGATTCTCTAGAAGGCACAATTCCTACAACTTTTGGACCCATAATGAAAATGTCCCAAAGCCAGACAGAGAGGAAGCCCAACGCTGGTGTAGACAGGCTCATTGTGATCTCACTGCAGCTTACAAAGACACTAATGGGGGGAGCACCGAGTGGTGCCTGTTCAAAGTCCACCAGGCAGTGGAAAAATCTCTCATAGCTGCAGAGTATAAAAGGTGTGGCCAGCATCCCACCAGCAGCTCCATTACAGCCATGGCTTCAAGAGTTTCCCTCTACAACCTCCAACTGAGAGTCCTGCCTCAAATTGTGGAGAATCTGAAGATGCTGGGAGTGGATGCCAAAAAGACTCAGTATCCAAACTGCCATCCATTTCCCCGCATTCCTAATGAACAGTTCACATCAGAGCACGGAATCCTAGCAGTCAACAAGGCATCTGAGCTCCTGGATAAAGTTGAGGCATATGTCAATTAGGAATTCAGTTTAAATATTTTTGACATGGTAAAACTTCTGACAGCCAAATTGCAATATTGAAACATTACAATGAACTAGACAAGTGTGTTATACGATTAACAGACAAGTATCTGAAAATGAAGTGAGATGAAGTTTGTTTTATCTTTGACTCTTTAAGATTTTGCTATGAAAATGCAAACATTTTTTTGTTGCAACATAGTAACCACCAGTAATCCTTGACTTTGTTATGAAAATGCTAATATCTAAAGAAATATTTGCAATGTTGTGAACATTTTACAGCTCACTGAGGATGAATAATCATTGACTTTGTTATGAAAATGCAAATGCTGAAGTTTTTTTGTGCAGTGTTGTAAACATTTATAATTGCTCTGTGAAAGGTAATACAATGATAAGTGCAAAAGTGCAACTTTCTTGGGAAAATGTAAATAGCGATTTTTTTGTAATATTGCATTTAGAATTGCTCACTGGGGATCAGTAATCTAAGACTTTGTTGCTTTGTTGTTTGTTTGTTGTAAAGATTTAAAACAGCTCACTGAGAGGTAGTATAATCACTGTATGACTTTGTTAAGAAAGTGCAGATATCCAAGATTTGTTTTTTGTAATGTTATAAACATTTAGAGCTATTGACTTAAGATAAATATAACTGTACAACTTTGTTATGAAGATGTAAATATCTTTTTTTTGTTGTTGTTGCAGTGTTTTTAACATTTATAACATTTTGATCAATATAATCAAACTTCCTCATAAAAAAATGCAAAATGCAAATATCAAAAGTTTTAATGGCAATATTGTTAACACTTATAATTACTCATTTAAAATATATATACTCACTGTAATTTTGGTATGAAAATGCAAATGTCAGTTTATTTTTGCAATGTGTTAAGATTGATGAAAAATAATCATTTACTTTCATATAGAAATGGAAATATCTAAAGATAAATTTGCAATGTAACAGCTCAGGGAGGATTCATATGATCACTCTGACTTTCTTATGAAAATGCAAATATCATGTTTTACTTTTTTTTTTTTTTTGCCTTGTTTACATTTATAACTGCACACCAAGGATATATATTATGATGATGACTTTGTTTTGACAATTCTGGTATCAAAGGTTTTATTCCAATATTGTAAGAGTACTCATTCAGACCAATATAATAATTTTGTCTGACGATCAGTTTTGACATTGCAAATATCAAAGAATTAATTTCTCATGTTGTTATTACTTTTATCTTTTTGAAATAAATAACAATAATAAATCATATTGAAAATAAATCAAGGATTAATATGACTGTAATTTCTGTTTCTAATTTTCAAACTGAAATATGTGATGTCAAATTGAGTAAACATAAAATATTCCTACTGGACAGGACACCTGGATATTTAGAGAAGTAAAGACAAACATTTCAAGTTAAAAGTACTTTTTTATTCATTAAGAAATCAGGTTATGAAAATAATGACAACTAACCATATATCAGACAAATGTATCTTTCCATATGTTAACAACTTAAGTTTGCTCTGGTGGATGTGACATCTCAGCAGTGAGCAGAGTATAACTGTCTTCTCCTTGTGCTCGGAGTGTGCTTCGTCTCCATCCTGGAAGTGGCCAGTTCCCACGGCGCTTTCATACTATAAAAATGTTTGCAAGGCTTGGCTTTTCACGTCTCTTTCCAAAGTCCACACACAAGGATACATTTCAAATGATTTTTGTTTGTGAGGGAGAAGTTCACATATATACCAGATTCAGTCTTTGTGTTATGCTTCCTCATTCTCCTCCATCTATTAATAATTTACACAAAAGCTGTACATACTTACAGCAGGCCGAAGCCTGTTTCTGAAGGGATGTGCACATAGAAAAAAGAAGCAACATACAGTGAAGGGCATCTTTACAAAGTCAGTGTTATAAGGTAGGAGGTTATGTTGTGTTACGGGCACATTAGACTCGATCGAAATGAGGCTATGACAATCTGTATCACATCCCTGCCATCTACTGTTTCTTCCAGTCTTACTATAAAAACACACATTCAACACAACTGACAACAGGGACAGACATTAAAAACATTTATGGAGTAAGTGTGTTGATAATGGCTGATGTTAGGATCAAGTATATTCATCTTAGATCAAGACTTTGGGTGCAATAAGAGCAGGATTTACCATAGCAACCTCCCTCTGCATATTCCCTCCTTATCCAACAGCTGATAAACTTCACAAAATTAAGTTAAACAGGAGCTGGGACAGGAACGGGCGTCTGAAAAAACACTTAAGGCTTAATTTATATCATTTGGCACGTTGCTTATGGTAAGCAACGGTTATATTCCTCACCACCTCAAGACTTCGAATGACCGGCACTTGTTTGCAGTCATTCAAAGCAAAGTCTTTCACATCACTCATATTGCATTTTGTTCAGATAAAACAATAACTATATTACAAGTTTTAGATTTAGAAAAGAGAGAGACTGAGTCGAACCACAACATTATTTCTAAGCGCTCTGTTACTGACACTACAAACTAAAGCACTACTGTGGGAAATGAGGAACAAATAACATGAACTGCCCCTCCTCCGACACCGCTGCTGTGTGCTTCTTTACCGATGCAATAAGAAGATCTGAACGGAGCTTGGGCCCGTAAACTCAGGATTCACTGAGTTTACGGGCAGTAATATGAGGAGCTGCTCGCCCAGATGCAATGACAATGTACGGGGAAGGACTAACATAAAACCTGCAGTGGCAGAGGAGGCCCTGTGAACATGAAGTGTGTTAGAGCTAGTTTGAACCAGGGTTCGGCTACTGGCATCAGTCCTGTTCTATGGCACAACTAACATTCATAATTCTGGAGATTGACAGAGTAAATCATATTAATGGCACAGTGTAGTATTATACCCTAACCACCTGCTGTACTGCTATCGGGTGTCTTGGAGGAGTCAGATGCTCTATCATATACACAAAACTCACTTCAACAAAACTAAAACCCTTTAAAAACATTACCTGTTGAGGAAAGAAATCACAGGGAGAAACAGACATGAGGTTTGCGTCAGTGTCATTTCTCTTAGACTTTTCTCTCCATGAAGTCTCTCCGTGAAGTTTTGCATCCATGTTTCTTTGATGTTTCCACTCTGGGGAGGGCAGCGTGCTACCTTTTAACAGAAGCCACGCTGACACCGGGCTGGTGACAATTACAAGCCCCATATTTAACGTCCTGCCACCTCCTGTTGTGTGATCAGCCACAAAGGGGGGTAACCGTCATGCAGCAGGGCTCCTCACATGTTGTAAGCCACGTATATGGGGTCCAGCTGGTCGGCCAGGAATCCATCTCTTAGGTGCATGCGCTGCTTCTCCCCTCGGGAGTTGATGGGGATGACGCCGGGGTCGACCACCACCACCACCCCTACAATGAGGTAGTGTTCTTCCAGGACAACGTTGGTGACCAGGGCCACCAGGTCAAGAGCCTCCTGCTCTGATCCCTCCAGCTCCACGACCACCACAAGGAGGTTGGTCCAAGTGAACACCGCACTGGAGAAAGAAGCAAGTGGATGCATGGATGGAAGGGGAAAAAAGGGAGGAG
>JAOXYL010000052.1:8889643-8900173 GCA_028564955.1 Terapon puta
ACACACACACACACACACACACACACACACACACACACACACACACACACACACACACACACACACACACAGAGCCAGCCAAACAGATATCCAAGCAAACACAAACAAATCAATGATAATCTCTTGTGGCTTCAGGGTGTTCATTCGGTTATTTTATTAAATGAGAATCTGTAGGTGGACTCACATGGGTTAGCGCCATCGGCAACAATCAGCATGCGCAGCGAGCTCAGGCTGATGTCTCTCTGGTCTCTCTGGGCCAGCAGAGACCAGTGCATGTCCCTCGATTTCACCACCGCAACTCGTGCTGCGCAGGGGACACAAAGACAATGAGGCAGGCTCACAATAACATCACCCAATCAACACGTCCGTCATCTGGCCTGACGGCCAATCACGGATCTCAACATCTGACAGCAAATAGCAGCACGGCCTGACTCAGTTGCCAACAGGTGACTCAGCAAAGCCTCGGACCGGAGAGGAGATGGATTGCATTCAGTGCAGCAGGGCTCCCGTCCTCGACCTCCATCAGACTGACACAATTGAACTGGAAATCAATGAGTCCAACAAACTATTGCTCCAATCCATCCACCCCTGTCAAATGTGCAGCTAAAGTCACAACTGTTATGAGAAACAGACTCTCTGGAAGTCAAACTTGGACTTATGCAGGCTTATAGACACTGAAAGCAAACAAGATGTTGGGTAAACTATAATTACACTACCAAGAAAGCTGCCAAAGCATTTTTTCTCAGGGTGCTTTCTGGTTAAAAACTTCCACTGTCCTGGATGTGTGTACTTTATTTTTTCACCCTAAATGGGAACAAAAATGCATTTATCCTTAAATTGATTTGGTTTATCTTGTGCTAAATCTTTCTTTCAGGGGGTGAGATGCAACAATGGTGGAAAGTGACAAACGTTACAGTGGATTCAGCCTCACCTTTGTACGTGTGAACCTTCTGTATCCAGGAGAGGGGGTTGACTTTCATCAGGGAGTAAGGGATGCTGATCACATGCATCCGGTTCATGACACTCTGCCGCAAACAGAACGGACGAGCGTTGCGTAAGCACCAAAACATGTATCACAACTGCATGATGTCACGGTAAATAAGCTGCGAGTCGCGACAAGATCTGCTCGCTTCCTGCTTGGGGTTTAGATAAAGCATGTGCGTGCTGCCACTGTGTCATTTCAGGAATTTAAACGTGCAACAGCAGGTAATGTATTTGCTGTAAGTAAACACCATGACAGGTTTGGAAAATTCAATACTTTTTACAGGTTTCAAACTGTTCAGTTGAGGATGTTTCATTCAATCATAATTTAATTAGTTTGACTGTATTTTACATATTAATAAAGACCTCATAGGTAGAAATGCTGCCAGATGAGTCAGTCAGACTTTTTATCAGCAAACTAAGCATGGATGGCTTATTTCGGATGATAAAAACCCTCCTGTCAGCTTCACCAGTTAAGCAAGGCCACTCACAGTGAGAACGCCGTGCCATAATCCTGCCTCTCTCTTGAAGTCCAGGACATTGGTTATGGTCTCCGCTGCAAATCAAAAAGGAGATTTAGCCACAGTTAGAATGGCAAAAAAGGGTTTGAGACAATAAATACAACATCACTTTCTTTACTAAAGCGACCACATTGCATTTAGCACAAAACCACACTGGTAAAGATATGTAAATCCTCATTGTGGCAGTGCTGGATTGAGCAAAAGAGCAAAACTAAGTTTCAGAAACAGACGTGGAGAGTCTCCAGGGGCTGCTGGTGCAGTTAGGAGTTATTTAGAGCAAAACTGGGACACTGGAGGAGAGGAGGTGCCTTTTATTGTCTTTCTTTTTAAGCAGCCCAGATCCAGGTCTGACAGAAAGCTGAGCAGTGGCATTTATCAAACTAGACTGTAATTACACTTTAATGGGATCTGTGAGCAACGTGAGGGAGGGGATTCTATAATACCACAGATTATGAAATAGGTTCATATGAGGAACGGTATCTGCATCATCTAGCCTGCAGCATAAATGAGAAAAAAGACAAGACAGAAAGTAGCATAAAGCCAAACACATACACACTGTGTATATTCCTGCATTTTCCCCATGACTAAAGTTGATTTCGTATGGCTACTTGAGAGGGGAACGCACAGCGAATGTCTCCTCACCTTCAGTGTAGCCGCAGGCCTGCGTGAGGGCGTGACAATGAGCCAGCATGGCCGAATGGGACACCGTGATCCCCATGGTGCTTCCTTCCTTGCTGGTTTTATACTAAATGAGAGAAACAGTTACATTCCACAGAATGAGAAATGGATTATAGGAGTAAGAGGAGTAATTATTAGTGGCTCAGAAATATTAAAAATACATGAAATATAAATGAAAATAATAAATCTATCTTACTGGTAACATCAGGGAAAGCACATTTACCTCTATATAGGCTATGTCATTACTGGCTTCCCGTACTGGAGGATGCCAGTCTTTTGGAGGCTTCACAACATGTTTTCCATCTGTCACAAACCACAACAACCGCGGCCAGCCTGCAGAGACGGAGACATGAAATCAGCCCAGAACCAGTTGAAACTACGCTGACAAGAAAGCCTAAGTGAGAATAAAACCGCACCTTTGAAAGTGGCTACCTCCCCCGTTTGTGCTTTGGGCAAGCCTTTCTGACAAGCGTCTGTGGTCAGCGCCAACGTGACGCCACAGCTGCCCAACAGAAAGCCAATCTGTTGGCTTCCAGCGTCCTGGGAGACCGAAGAGAATGAAAAGCTGAAGGTTGGTACCGGCAAACTTTGGCAAACAGTCTCTGTGGCAGAACAACCGACTATTAAGAACAATAACAATTTGAACATAGAGGCTTTGAGGAAAGACGCTCTGAGGGAACGTGGGAATTGTAACGATGAGCGAAGAAGACAAAAGCTCAGAGCATCGCACATCAAAGCAGCAGCAGGTAAGAAGGCAGAGTGACGGCCAATCACTATTAAAAACTCTACCGCTGAGCATCAAAGCCCAGCCGTAGCAGGAACGAAGCCCGAGATCTGACACGCGCTTACTCAGATTTGATTGGCTGTGCAAATTAGCTTACAGCTCGACGCACGCTGGGCAAACCATACCGCGCCGAGAAAAATGTGGGAGATAGTGGGTGGGAGAGAAAAAAAAAGAAGAGAGGGGAAAGACAAGGGGGATAGAAAATGAAAGGGAGAGGGAATGAGTTTCTGACTCTCAAGAACAGTTGGCCCATGATCTAATATTTTGACTTGAATTACACATCATTTCACCTCACTCAAATCTCATTAATTACAGCACAGCGTCTGCCAACAGCACGCTTATAAAAGGCAATCAAGAACAGGCATTAATATTCAGCCTGTGTAACTAATGTGGATGGATTTGGTTTAGTTCGCGCTGATGGATGTGCAGGAAACCGCAATGCATTACAACACTCTCTGTAATTAGAACATTACAGCGACACATTACCGATAAGCTTGATGTTCTCTGGTACAAACAGATATTCTTGGATGTCGGAATAAATAATAAATATCGACACTGAAAGAGCAGCTGCAGCGTCTCGTCTCTCCTTCAATCTTTTAGGGGTCAAATGTCCAGCAGGGGTCACTACTGCTCTTCACTGGTTATGTAGAGCAGAATGTATTGAAAATGTCCTTAAAGATTGTATTCTGCGTTCGTCTTTACCTTCCTGGTCAGCGGCACTTCGATAGGCACGGGTACCAGCTCCGCGAGGAGGCATCCGTAGAAGGCCACCATGAACATCACCGGGTCATTGTTGGGGAAAACAAGTGCAACCTAAGGGGGTATTACAGGTACGGCATGTCATGGTCAAGATCAAGATCTGTAAACCTTCAGAGCAACAGTAATGAGGCAGTTAAACTGTATTTATCCAGCCATAATGACAACATGAGAAGGGAAAACAGAGCACTGAAATGCAGACTTCTGTACGGGAAAAATCATAAATATCAAGATCTGAAGCAGCCTAACTGTATAATAATACGTTCTTAGTTTAAGTACAAGGTCTGGCCATCAGCTTTTCTTCTTTGCTCCTTTTCCCTTCATTTAATATTCAACACCACTTAATGTTAAGAGAGTTTTGGTGACTGAACTCCAGACTTTGCATCTTCAACTGCTGCTAATAAAGATGGCTGAGGAAACTGAGCATCTTACTCAAAAGGTGATGTGACATGCAACAGTTTCATCTCATGACTCACTCTGTCTCCGGGCATGAGCAG
The DNA here is from genome assembly GCA_028564955.1 of Terapon puta. Taxonomy (NCBI): domain Eukaryota; kingdom Metazoa; phylum Chordata; class Actinopteri; order Centrarchiformes; family Terapontidae; genus Terapon; species Terapon puta. Next base: position 8,893,861 of record JAOXYL010000052.1, read on the forward strand.
AGGCTCGTTTCTGGTGCTCAGCTTGTTAAGAAGAGTGTAGGCCAGTTTCTGACTGCGGGTCCACAGTTTACCTACAGAGGTGAACACGCAGAGGCAAATATTTCATGTGATTTAACAACCCCAGACATGCAAATGAACACAAAATGGCTGAGAATAAAAGCAGGTTACAAAAGAGGCCATGTGGAGACGGGCTTTCTTGTCCATTATTTGTACAGGGAAACACACAGAGGAAGAGAAACAAAGAGGAGGTGTTGCTTTCATCCACCGGTTGATACCTACCGTAGGTGAGCGTGTAGACGGGCTTGCCAGCATTGTCGAGGGCCGTCAGACAGGGGCTCTTGGGCTGAGTGGTGCCCCACCGTTGTAAGGCTGCTGGCAAGGAGGGAGGCCACTTGTTGACCAACCCGAGATGCTCTCCCTCCAGAGGACTCATCTGCTGGCCCTCTGGCTTTGGCTGGTTGGGATCTGGCTGCTGGACTAAATACGTGGAAGGAGAACAGGGCGTCAGGGTCTACGCTTTTCAGTGCATCTGTTACTGTTCGAGTGAATCACAAAATAAGGTTGATTTGCCAAGTATACGACTGTCTTAAAAGGAGTGCAGGTTAATCAAAGGGGTGTGGGAAAGAGCAGGGGATTAAAGGTGAGCCGCGTTCTGTCCTTATCAGTGTTAGTTGCCTCAGACACGAATTCCCGAGAAACTCGGAGCTACAGCTTACTGAGAGACACCGGTTTCTCTCATCATTCTTCACCCTCCTTTCCTTCAAGCACCGCCACTCGCCGCTTTGATTCGACTTCCATGTCCCCGTCACTATTCTATCCCCTCACGCTCCCCTGAACCCCCGCCAAATAAAACACCTCTATCAGGAACAGATAGCGTTCAGCCGGCTGCCATTTCAGCTCAGTGTTTTTTCTGCTCACACCAGGAAGACCGCCGAGGCCTGCCATGCCACAGTTCCTGTGCCAGAGTCAGGGAGGCTTTACAATTACCTGCTGATGTACTGCTATTCCTGCCGCTTATTCATTTTCACAGTGTTTATTCAGCCTGGCAGAGTACCACCCAAAGCCCACGATGGGTTGGTTGGAATGAAGGAAATGGTTGGACGGGGCTGGGATGAATGTGTGTGTGCACGTAACCACTCCCTTAACACACCTGGTGGTCTCAGCTCCACCAAGAGACAAAATAACAACCGCCGATCTAAAAGTGTACCACGACTGTTTATTTGCGAGGCGTGGGGAGGTCAGGGTGACATTTTTATCTCTGCTGCAAAAAGAATTTAAGGATACTGAAGCCGGAAAAGTAGATTGAAGCTGTAATTTTAAAGCAGATAAGGATGTCGATGTGTTTGTGCCGAACACAGCCTCAGACCCGCTGAAATCCCTGATCAGTATGCCGATCACAACGCAGGAGGAGCGGTGCTTTTTTTTTCATGATTTATGGATTCGATAGAAGCCATGTAATTACTTTCAGGCCGGCTTACCATCCAAAAGCTCCTCAAAGTCGTCGACGAAGAACTCTCGCAATGGTGGTCGCTTCGGTCTCTTCAGGGTGTTGAGCAGCTGCTGGATTTTAGAGGAGACGCGACTGTTGACTGGAACACCTAAACAATGAGATCGGAGGGGATGAAAAGATGGCGGAAACAGATGTGGCGAGACAAGGATACGGAGAGAAATGCAGACAGTAGAGACATATGTAATGGAGAAAGACATGTAGATTGAGGCATGAATGAAGGACAAAGAAGAGGATGGATGAGAGAGGAAGAGAGGAAACGTCAGGGTGGTGCTCTGGTGAGACGTAGAGGACAACCAGTTGTCACTCACATTGCCACAGGACAACAAAACAGTGGACCTCAGTCACCTGGAGGGTCAAAGGTTACAGTCTTTCAGTCGAGATACTCTCTATAATGCCTGAAAAACACCACAGGCTAAATAAATAAATCAGAAAATGAGGAGCCTCCTCGCCTGCTGCCTAGCAACAAAGATGTCCTCTCTGCAGTAAGTAATTCGGGAGGTGTCTCAAAAGGTGTCTGTTTCACATACACTCTGCAAAAAATTCTAAACTGTGGGAGAATAAAATTAGCTATCCCCCATTCAAGTCAACATTTATGCAAGTCCTTTGACATTCATGCTCGAAATTGCTGAACCACAACATAAATAAAGAACTCATAAAGCATAATCGCAGAGACACGGACCTCGTGGAGACAAAAGAATATGAATGACGGAGCAGGACGGGAGAGACAGACGAAGAATGAAGAGCGGAGGTGTCCGGTTAGATTTCTCCTCCTGCGGTTACGCGCAGACTGATCATCGTACGACATCATTTCCTCCACATGATTTCATACTTAGTTTGGGAGGGGTGGTCTGTGTCAGACATTCCAGACAGCCGCAGGAGACGAAGGCCACAGCTGCACGCGGCTCGCCTGATCTATCTTACTATAATAAGCCTGGCTCAGACAGACTCTGCCTCCCCGCGCAGGGACAGATGCACTGGGAGTAGACATGTGGGGGCCAGCGCTGCACCTGATGGGCCAATTAGAAGCCCCAGACACGCAGGGCAACATCTGAGGGCCCTGAACCCCACCCACTCGAGCGCCTTGATCCTTGATATCAGAGCCACAGAGGACCTGCCTCTGATGATAACTATAATTAACGTTTTCATAATTTCATAATCTATCCATCCACAGTATCAAATAACTGTACCACTGTGCCACACCAGCTCCTCGCAGTAATATGCAGACAATAACAAAAGAGCAGGATAAAGAACTAATGTCTTTTCTTTTCTTTTTTTTTAAACAAATATCATTAAAAATCCAAAAGAAAAAAATATGTTGGTCTGTCTTAATATTTCATGAGCTTTGGATTCAGGCACAATACTTAGTTGTTGATCTTCTAATTGCTGGTTTTGGTTGTTTCACAGGATTTGTCGACACCACAGTAGGTGCGCTCCATCAAGTAACCAACACATACAGCCGCGTCTGACTATATGTGGAACCGGAGTTGCTGTGCGGCTGCGTTTTTTCTGAACCCAACTGCATGTCGTTATCAATGTGGCGACAGTGCTAGACGGCCGACATCAGGGAACACACTGTGCGGCCGCGGGCTAACAGGCTTTGGTCACAAGATGCGGTGAGAAACAAACTGACAAATCTTAAGAGTCTCAGTGTGAGCCCGTCAACATGCTGATTATTCGCAACCCCGAATGAATAGTTACACCTGTCGGGGAAAAGGCCTTCTCACACAATCTGCTTCAACGCGATATATGTGAAGAGCATTTAAGTTAGACATTGCTGGAGGATGCTGAAGCCTTTGCAACACACTCAGTTAAACACACACACACACTCACAGGCAGGGGTTTAATGACTGACTTCACTCTAGCTTTGCGTATATTTTTGGAAAACACACACACGGCTGGGACAAGTTGCTAGACCTGACAGTGGAGGCGGAGGCAGAAACACGCACCAACACACACACACACACAAATGCACACGCAGCAGAGTGCACATACAGCAGACTGCCAAAGAGTCGGAGGAACAGTTATAAATACCATCCATTAAACTGAGGGATCCTTCACCTCCCCACTCACAGCCTGGAGGAGAGACACATCAGGATGTCAATGAAACAGTCCCGCTAACTTTGTCTGTGTGTGCGAACGTGTGAGTGTGCGATAGAGAAATCTACCGGCAGCCAAACGGAGGTGAGAGCAGGCTTATGCGGCGCTCAGACACAGGCTGTGCCACAACAACAGAGATGGGAGATTTTTTTTTTCTTGTTGTTGTTATTTTGTTTTATTTTTAACGACCCATGTGAGAAAACTTGAGTGGGTTTGAAGCATCTTGAACGGCCAAACAGAAGGGATGACACTGTTTACGTCTTAAAAATCCACAAATTCAACAAATCCCTTCCCTCTTTGTGTATCAGCCAGGTGGGCTGGTTAAGCATTTATTAGCAGCGAAAACCCAGACGAGGCGTACATGCTTAATGACAGAGGATGGATGGCAGGAAGGTAATAGCTCTGCTGAAGCTGGCCTCCAATTTCCTGGCCGCTAGCTTATTAACACGTTGGACATTAGATCAAAGCAGCATTTTCAGCCCTGGTGTTGAATGAGTGAAGATGGAAGGCTGACAGGGACACATTGGCGCCGCTTTTAGAGGCTGGTCAACCAGATTGTTTCTCTGTAGACATAAACACTTGGTGCATACACTGTAAAAAGCATCTAAATTGACATAATATGCATTGTAATGTCATATCCTCTCGGCTTAGTTTCACTGGTTACTCATCTCTATATGGTGCAGCATACCATTGTCAATATCTGTGATGGCCCATCTGGAAACTGCTTGCAGTACCAGGTGCATGTTAGCCTGTGCTGTTTGAGTGATGGATGATGTTTGGAGGGTGTAAAATTTGTGCACTGATTCACTGACAGCATGGCAGGAGCCGAGCATAAGAGTCACCACCAATACTCTTTCGGTCTACGAGACAAAGAGTTTCTTTTCCTTTTCACAACAACTAAAAAAAAAATCAATATTCCTTATGAATGATTACTAATAGTGCATTTTTATTAGTGTCAATAAAATACTACAGAGTAAGGAAGAAAGTGATTTTTATAACGGGGGAAGAAAGGTGCAGTGTTACCATGGCAACACAAGAGGGTCAGTCAGCAGCTTGTGCCAGTCTGATGGGCAGACTGACTAAGAGAAGACAGAGGGACAGACAGCAGGGGGGAAAGGGAAAGGGTGGTGACTATGTTTCTGTATGTGTGTGTATGTGTGTGTGTGTGTGTGTGTGTGTGTGCGAGAGTAAGAAACTCACCATCTGCAGTCTCCATGACGCTGGTGTGGTGGTTGTGGCCACGGGAGACGCCTCGCACTGAGGCCACCTGGGGCCGCTCCGTGTGAAGCGAGGAGCGCTCCGACAGCCCCGTCACGTCGGGGGGCGCCGAGTGGTTATCTGTGATGAGTGGGGTGTCGGGGGGTTAAAAGGTCAAACGCCAGGCGTACTTTGGGCTATCGTCACTGACTCAAAATCTACTTCATGAGCTTGCAAACTAACTGATATGGCACCTCAGGAATGGAGGCTGCTGGTCGAGTATTTCACTCCACGAAGCTGTATTTCAATAAGGTTTTCAGATTTTTCCTCCATTTTCGCTACCTGCCATGATAATGAGTGAATGTTTCCATTTAGGAGACGCGTTCCCCTCAGTGAGTAACATATCCACAGAGAACAAGATGCCTGCGTAGTATAATTACAAGGCCAGCCTGGGGACTTTTTATGCTTAACTCCAGAAAGTAGTTTCACAGATCAGTTAATAACACAATGCAAATCAACAACTCTGGTGGAAAACAACAAAACACCTAGCAATGCTACATGGCCAAATAAATGTATTATAATACTAGGTAAGACCAAATTAAACATATTTGTTTAAAACAAGTGTGTGAGTGCTATATACCCTCCATGTAACTGTATTAAGCGCACATATTCAAACGAAAGCAATAAAACACCACATATTTGCCCAAAATTCTACATTTAGGAAGATGATTATGTCCAGTGTTTGTCGACACGAAGAAGTGATAGCTGAACTGTATGTATGTTACTGAAGAAGTTTGTAGCGGTGTTGTACTGGACTGCACTAAATGTGTTTATTAATATTCATATATCCTCACTATTTGAAAAAACACCTTTCAATATAACATGAGTTACAACCTCAGTAATAAACATATAGTTTTATAAAAAATGTCTGAATGAAATGACATGTGCAAAGCTAGAACTTAAAGATGAGCTGTTGCATAGGAATGGATTCGATCTCATATGTGAGCCTAATTAAGTGTCCAGGGAGTGAAGGTGTAGCGGGAACCTATTAAAGCTTGAGTGCTACAGTAAACAACCAAAGCCACCTACTGCAAATTAGTTAAGGAAAACATCATCCTGACAGCCGAGGTTCTCCACCTGATAGCTTCTACATGTACTGGATTAACTACATACCACACAAGTATGTAATTTTTTTAAAAAAAAGGTTCCTGTTTGTTGTTGCCATCCATATCACCCTTAAACATTGTTCTTTTATGATGGCCAACTAGTCATTGATACTTTCTGTCATTCACCTCAGCAATGACAGAGTCTGAGGGGCCAGGGGACGGGACAATATGGGAGATTTATTTACAGCTCCATTCAGCACCAGTCACCGCTGCTATTTTATGACAGCAACCTTGAGGGGAGACGGGCTGGACAGATATCAGACAGCTCCATCCTAATAGGATATCGCTCTGCCAGCAACACGTACAGACACACATGAACACACACACACACACACACACACAC
>JAOXYL010000052.1:8912543-8922658 GCA_028564955.1 Terapon puta
GTGTGTGTGTGTGTGTGTGTGTGTGTGTGTGTGGCTGACAGTGTATGTGCTTATGAGTCAATCAGCACCGCTAGGGCTAGGTAATCAATATTGTAAAGCATCTTCCCTATATGTATAATTGTATTGTTTCAAACTCTCATTTTGAGATATTGTGTTTAACCATGAATACAGGATGAACTAAATCGATTGGTCAATGGAAATGATATTCAAAAGGTATTCAGCTTATTATTACAGAAGACAAAGAAAACACATAAATCTTCACATTTAAAAAGGTGGAACCAGGGACTTCTGTTAAAAAAATGACTGAATGACAAACAATGATTGATCAAATTTCTATCAATCAACAATTTTGCTGATTTGTTCGACAAAGGTCCCCCACAGATTCTCAGATTTGAACCTGGATATACATGTAAGTGTATAATGAATATTGAGAAAATGCTGTGATGATTAGTACAAGACTGATTTTGTCCATGTTGGCCGCTGCTAATCAACAGAGAATTCTTCCCCTTCCCTGAAATAAAACCTCTCATCACGCCCATCCTGTCCTCCCAAGTGACGGACAGCCGGAGAAGTGGCCCCACCCACCCTAAATGTCAGTGCCTGTGCCAGATTGACCCGCAGTGTGCCAACAGTGCTGCCGAGCCAGCAACCAAGCCGTCTGCCCTTCAGCCACAGAAAACCGCAGCTAAATATTTAGGCAGGGCAGCATTTGCTCTCAAGGATTGTGTGTTGACTCCAACAAAAAGCAGATTTGGCCAGCTGTCATTTTGCATTAGCCCTGCAGCGTACAAATGTTAGTTTTGCACATTTGGATTAAGCGCCACCCTCGGCAGGTGCTGCAACCTGGTCATTTTCTCCCACTGGATATTTGCAACGCTCAATTTATGCGAGTACCGTGAGAGAGACCTATATCAGGTGTGCATTGTCAAACGGGCATGCATACCTGTGCTGCTTTTCCTCACTTGTGTCTGGCAGATGCAGAGGACCGCTGAGAGCAAGCGGCAGCACGGATGTGGATGAGGGGAAAAAAGCAGATGCATACGGATTCGACCACATGTCTAGCTTACTGGTCTGCCTACTTACAAAAAAAAAAAAAAAACACACTAACCAGGCTGCAGGAAAAAAAAAAAAAGTCAAGTAAAAGTACAGTGTGCTATGACCGCAGGAGACCCCGATTAAATTGTTTTAACACACACAGACACAGGCAGAGTAACTCACATGCCGAAGCCAGGGAAGCGAGCAGAGCGGCGATGAGATGTCTTCAGCAGAGAGAGAGATAGAGAGAGAGACAGATGCACAGAGGGATGGAGGCAGAAGAGGAGGCCAGCGGCAGAATACAGGCAGTCAGGTCAACGGAGGCTAACCAGCAAACAGGCAAACTCTAAGACTGCTGTCATAAGTCAGGCCCTTCAGCATCCTTTGTTTCCTTTCACGGTGAGAGCAGGAGAATGAACGAACCCCATCTCCCTCATTCTCCCTTCCCATCACTCCCCTCCCTCTCTCGCCCCCTCTCATACCCCGACACACCCCCGCCCCCTTCGCATCGACTGCCCCTGACACCCCCTCCTTCTCCCGCTCCCTCTCTCTCTCTCTCTCTCTCTCCCATTCTCTCTCTTTTTTTTCCATCCCTCTCTCTCCTCCCAGCTAAGGTCTCCACACAAAGCCAAACTAGGCTGCAGGATTAGGGTGTCAAAGCAGACCCCTGCCCCCCACCTTCCCACATACCAATCTCGCACACATCTCCCCTCACACGCACACTGTACAAGAACGACAGAAGAGGCTTCGCTATCCTGTTACAACACGTTTACACAGGTCAGGTTACGCGGCATGCAAACCTCGTTGCGCCGTCATGAAGAAGCTTCCGCGCCGATGCAGGAAATCGCAGCATTAGAGCAAAAGCTTGCGACAACATCACAAAGACCACAGACGAAAAATACAGAGGCTAAGTATTTTACAGTGCGGTGGATGTAACCACATAACCACCTGGACGGCAAGATGAGTCCAGCCCGACAGTATACTGGTGTGCTGTCTCTGCAGTTACTTTTATGATGTCCATATTTGAAATCGCTTTGTGAGAAATTTTGCGTCTTTTTTCAAGGTGGAGGAGAATTTAAGGCGAGGTAAGATGAGGCTTATTGTGATGAGGAGCCCTTTGATTGGAGAAAAAACGCTGCCTTGTGTTTAGACTGGTTGGAAGTAGGATACTACAGAACCGCAATCCCAGCAGGCATTTCACCCAAAATGTGCGCGTGTGTGTGTGTGTGTGTGAGCGCATTCCCATTTCATTTTAGAAATTAGAGCCCTATTCACCCTATGGCAGTAAGTTTAAATGAAGAGCTGCATATAATTAGGCTCAATTATTGCTTGCTGACACACACACTAATGGGCCTGCACGAACACTCCAGCCTACGCCCACACACACGCACACACACACACACACACACTGGATCCTCTGTTTCTACAGAAAGAGATTGACTACATGTCACCTTGGACTAGTAGGTCAGTCTCCTTCTGTATGTTGCCTTAAGCTCACATGATCAGAGGCTATTCACATGAGAGACACCGTATAAACTGAGTGGAAGAAGAAAAACACTGTGCAATGAAAGTGAATCTAAAAGAAAAGAGCTGCATGAAATCTTCCTTTGTGAGACGTATAATTAAAGATGGCACAATTAGCCGATGAATTGATTAACTGAGAAACAAAAAAAAATAACTCAGCCGCTAGTTTGATAATCGGTTAATCATTTCTGTCATTTTACAAGCAAAAAACGGAAAAGATTTCTTAGTGTCGGCTCCTAAAACAAGAAAATGAGATGTTTTTCTTTTATGCTTTTACGTACAATAACGACATTTCTACATTTTGTCCTTGAACATTATGAATTAACTCAGCGACACTCACATTAAATCCAACTGCACCAGGGTTTCTTTTTGCTGCATTCATGGCTGTGTGAATGCGCGGGTGACAAAGAGTAGATGGCATGACGGCGGTCCGGGACCTGGTTTCCATCGTGATCTGATTCCAGGCCAAATCACTGCAAGTCACACACTGGATGTCGCCGCCAGCTGAACACAGCGGCACAGCGGCTTTCCATAAAGAGTAGCCATGTAACCTCGAGGCTGTGACAAATATCTGATGGCAGATTTATTCTTTCTTACACATCGGCTCTCACAGAACAACACGAAGGCGTGGAGCAGGATCGTTTGTGTGACACGCATCCTACTGGAAGGTTAAACACAGTGAGGGACGGGAGGAAAAAGGGTAAGTGTTGGAGAAAAGAGGGGTTGATTGAAGATGACAAGGAGCTTGACACTGAGAGCCAGCTGGAGAAACCGGGGCGGGGTGTGGGGGGGCTGGGCCAACTGGAGGAGGCTTTAGGGAGAGTTTAGAGACGGGTAGGGGGGGATGAGGACAGAAAAGAGAGAGGAAGAGAAAAGGGATAAGGAATAAAGGAGGATATGATTAAAAGGTAATGACTTCCTCTTCCTCTCACCAGACACACAGACACATGCTGACACACATGCTGACACACACACACACACAGATCTCTCTGATCCTGAAGTGCCTGGGCGTCTCTCCTCGGTCTCCATCCATCAACTGCCCCAATCACATTGTCGCATCGCTTTTAATTAAGTAGCGCCAACGAATTAGGAGACTGAACGAACCCTCCATTACCACTTTGCTAATACATAACCCCCTCATCGCACATGCACACACACACACACACACACACACACACAGCCCAAAATCCCCCATCCATCCCCCAGGCTCTATGGCTGGTGAGCAGACAGACAGCGTGAATAATAAGACATTAGATGCAGTGCTCCCGTACTGAGGGGGCCCTGCAGCTGTGCACTGATTTGGGGAGCAGACAGAGGGGGGGTGGTCGTAATTAACAGTCACAAATAAACAGTGATACTGTACGCACACACATCAAAGGAACACACACACACACACATGCAACACTGGTTCCTACAAAGAGACAGATGCAGATCAAATCATGAGCGAACACTAAAGCAGATGAGATGCCATCGCTCGAGCGTGAGCACACACACGTTAATGCACAAAACTCACACTGCACCGGAGTCATCGGATGTGTCAAATGTGAGCGTGAATATGGTGAGCGACAATATTTTTGGAGTTCGGTGGAGAAATTTTGACAAGTCTTCATTCATCAGCGGGTTGTTTCTTATGTTTAGGACAAGCTAATGGGAAAGGTTTTACGGGAAAGAGCATGCTAATCGTAAAGGTTCGGATGATGTGCCAGGGAATGCATTGTGTCAATGAGTGTCCTCACAGGTATCTAAATATGTGTGAGATAGAGAGAGAGAGAGACAGAGAGAGACCTGGCTCCAGTCCAAACCTATTCACTTCAGCTCCATTCAGACACACGATACCCGGCTGCACCGAGCCGCACCGAGCGATGTGCTGCTATTCTGGCCCTCTGCCAAAGTTTCGTGATGTGCAAACATGCGTCTTACATGGACAGCAGCAGACACTGTCCAAGCTAACATCAAACAGTAGCTCTGCCTTGTGCACATGGCTCAATGAAACCACCCCAATCAGTGGAAACGTAGAGCTCGAACACTGATACGGCTTCTCTTTAAGTGAGAGTAATGCCTTTTATACTCTTCTGCTTAAGAGAGTCGAGGCAAGCGGGGGCAGCAGTATAAAAATGATGATTTTCAGAGGAGACTCTCCCATTTGTCTGCTTCCTTTCATGTTGCCAATGTGTTGGTGTGTGTGTCTGTTCAGTGTGTGTGTGTGATTTGTGGAGCAAGACATCTGTGTGACAGGCGTGACCAGTGTGGGAGCCTCAGAGTAAAAGCTCTGCCATGAAACACAAGAATCCTGTTCACAGCCAAAAAGCACAACTCTGCCTGCAGCTACACCGCAAAGGAGCGACTACTGTATTTTACATGTTTAGCTTACTGCACTCCCTCAGTTACTCAGTGGTCTGCCCGTAAATCGACTCTGCCGGTGGTGACTGTTTCAACGTGTCTCCTGAGGATCATGTGCTGATGTCGCTTGGACAACACATCCGAGCTGACGGTGTAGTTACAGAGAGAGCAGTGCCGCGGCGATCTGCTCAAAAAGCAAGAACCGGAAACTGGAGCACACGTTCAACTTAACTTAAATGAACAAGGCACCCAGCAGTTATCGCTCGAGCTGGAAGAAGCCCTCACACAGCGATCGAAACCAGACGACATGAATGCACCAGGCTGTTGAGTTCAGAGCAGTTCTGAGAGGTAAGAAATCAGGTCAAGCAAAAGTAAAACTCTTTTTTTTTTCAGTGCCCTCCATTCAGGGCATCGCAGCTCCATTCTCAAACTCAACAATGATGATTGATCTGATTTGTCTCAATTCAAGACCAAATGAATTTAAGAGTCTAAAAAACAAAATGGCCTTCTCATTACACAGATGCTATTCAGTGCTCTTGGCTAAACTTGCTGCATGCATTTCTCAGGGGACCTGTTCAATAACCTGAGCAGGACACTAATGTTTTTACAGACCAAGGCTCAGATCAATACTGCTGTCAAAATGGCACTTGTTCGCAAATGCAGCGTAATGAAACAAATATGGGCCTGCCTGATCACCATTAATTGTCCTTTCTATGTAAAACCATGCAGATACAGTGACAAAAATTAAACAAATAACTGCTACTGACTATGGCCACCACCTACTTGGAGGAGGCAGTGTCTCCGAACATCCAGCATGAACCTTTGCAGAGAGAAACGCAGCGTCCCCGGTGTTTGAGGCCCAAGTGGGACAGCGTCCCATCTGAGGCTCGCAGCTCCGCGTCGATCTGCTCACTCCTCTGCACGGCCTCAGAGGACGTGGAGAGATTTATTGTCTTCTTCTCTGCCTGGTTATTACCATATGAATGAGTGTGTTTTCACCAGCCTGACACAGGCTTAGCCATTAAGCCGCTTGCATATATATACACACACACATAAACACCTTTGCTACAGTGAGGCATAGCGGACTGGGGAGAGAGTCGGGTATCTGTGCACAAACACACACAAAAACATCTACACACGGTCACCGTGGCAATCCAATTAAAAGGGTGCGCACACAGATACACTTAGTGGCGTTAGAGATGCAGGCTACCGCCCCCAGCTGTGTGTTTGTGTATCCATATCTATATGTCAGGGGCCAACAAGCTCTGCTCCAAGTCTAACAAGCCATACGGCAAAGTCTTTTGTTCCTCGTCTGTGATTCATGACCCGGTGTTGGAGGGGAGCCCAGCATCAGTGTGAGATTACATGAAATCGTGTGTGTGTGTGTGCGCGCCTGTGTTTACTCTTTCCGACACAAAACATACCATGAACCCAATTATTTCTCGCCATCACCGCTATTGCAAAATTGTACCTTTCCAAACATACACAGCTCTTTATAGAGAACAAAGCAGAGCTGTTCAGGTGAGAGACGACCAACACGAGATCAGTGCAGGTCAACAGAACAGGCAGGTGGACATACATTGTCGAACAACAGCGCTCAAACACAGCGCAATCACACCCGCAACGCAGGTTCTACTAACCAAACCGAGCAGCAAACAGCAACGTCATCAGGCGCCACCAAAATGTCACCTTTTGTGGAAAGGCAGCCTTGCTTTCATTCTTTATAAATATTAGACAAGGTTTTATAACATTGTACTGCAGTTAATAAGGAGTAAGAGCTGCAGCTAGTGATGATTTTCATCTTCAAATAATATCTATAGGGCTAAGAGTTAAGAGTTAATCTATCATTTTCTTCTATTAATTCATTAGTTATTTGGTCCATAACTGTCAGAAAATGACATTGAAAAAGACATTCAGTTTATGGTCATAGATGACTAAATAAACGATTGATTAATCGACTCAGTCTTGCAGCTCTGAGTGCCTGAATGCTTTTTAAGTTGTTCTCTCTTCAATGTATTTTCTCTAAAATGTCAGAAAAGCTCAAGGTAATCTGCAAATATTTTGTTTTGTGTCAGACTAACAGCACAAATCTCCAAAAGTGTTATGTTGAGACACACAAGAAATGGCTTCAGTGATTCATGCACTAATCATTTCAGCACTATTGCAGATACAAGGTTTTTTACTCTGTGTCCGTGGATTCATGTATAGACAGCGAGTCAGGGGTGTCTTACATTTGCTCACATGGACAGATGCACTGACTCACTGCTCCAATACAATTCCCTCTTTCTGACATACGCAAACTGTACAACAGGCCGATCTCACCAGGCTCTGGACAGGATGACCACCTCCTCTCCAGCGCCATCTGTTCCTCCCTTTCCATTTCCCTTCCTCTCTGCCACGCAAACCAACGCCCGTAAACATACAGCGGAGCAACCACGTGACCACCGGTTTCCATGACTACATGCAAAGCTCTCTCATTTGTGAATTAAACGAGAACATCAACCTCGTTCCAGCCTTGTTCCTCGTTCCCTAAAAAAACCTACATGTAAACTACCACGAAATCTGCGCTCACACAAGGATACCAACAGTGTAAAAATATACATTTCCCCATCACTTTACAGAAAACCTTTTTCCCCAGTTCATTTTTTTCTCCTCTTCCTCGTTCTCACATCTCTCAGCTACCCCTCCCTCCTTTTTGCCCTTGTCCTTTTCCTCTGGCCCCGCTTCATCTTTTTTACATCATTCACCATTAATGCAGTGGTGACCCTCCTCCGAAGATCATCTGAACTCGGGAGTGCTGATAAAGAAAAAACTGATGAGGAAATTTAAACTGAAACACCCCTCGCTATCCTCTGGAATCTGCAGAACCATTAAAAAGAAAAAAAAAAGTTGTCATTTGGTTGTACATTTGGTCCCATAGGAAGGAGGGTGTGCGAGCATATGTGTGTGAGTGTGTGTGTATGTGAGCATAAGCACATACTTTCACGCTCACATATGCACACGACTGCTCATCTATAATTCAGCAGCGTGGCACTTTCACTTTCTCCGCCAAACAAGCGGCTGAACTGTGCTCCTCTGGCTGCACCCGAGCAATTAAGTGGAGCAGTGATAGCGCTCTCAAGGCCAGACTTAAGCCTTTTAAATTTTAACACCGCAGCTCAACACTGCCCCGGCCGCTGTTAACAAAACCGGGGCTGGCTGGAACATCTGGTTGCCCTCAGACAAAATATTTATTAGTGGAGGAGAGGAACAAAAAAAAATTATATTTTTCCTGTAACATTGCGCTGTTTTGCGTACATCCTCTTTTGAACACTGATTTTTTTGGTTTCTTGAACAACTTTGGAGAGGAAGGAAAGTGTGTATGTGTGTATGTGTGAGTCAGAGAGAAAGACAGAGCTCATTAAAGTCATCTGAGATCCACCCCCTCACCACGCACACATTACTAGACTGGTTATCCCGCTGTGATAAACCCACTAAAAACAGCACAAACACAAAAACTCAGATTCACACACGCACGCACGCGCAAAATATATTATGCAACACGCGGGTATCAGCGTCAAACAAACTTTTAAACTCACATAAATACAGACACACACCCACTCACCTACGGTAAATTCACAGTTTACACACACACACACACACACACACACAGGGAGCAGTGCATTAACAACAGCAGAGGTAGTGTGAGGAGACAGTCCAGCTGGAGCACATGTGCAGAGCTCCTGTTCTAATGAGTCCATTAGTCAGTGGCACAGCAACCACAACTGCTACCACACACACACACACACACACCCACACCCACCCACACTCTTTAAGCACACACTTTTTAAACATATTCATGTTTTATATATTCACAAAATAATTCTGTCCTTTGCCCCTGAGCTACGGTCAGCCCCACATCAACATGACACATTCATGCTGCTGCGATGAATTGATACTGCACACAGATGGATAGCAGTGGGAATAGCTCTCCTGTCAAACAGGCTCATCGTGTTACACGATAGCATCTCGCCCAGCCCCTCCGGAGTTCGCGCTGACAGTGAAACAGTGGTGGGCTTTTGTCTCAGCTGTCCAACAGAGGGTGCTAGAGTGACGTGCAGCCCCCGAGGCTCCCGCGCCGCCGCTCCTCTGACCGTCTCCTTTCGTCCTTCATCTCATCTGGTCATCTCCTCGCCCTCCTCTCCCTCTCTGCCCTCCTCCTCCTGTCGGTCACCGCACACGTGGTCACACTGCACAGGACTGTCTACATATTTGAGCAGAGTTTCTTTATGCGTATGTTTGTTTTCAATATCTTTGTTTCTTCATTCTGCGCTGACTCAGTTGCTCTACCAAAATTTTAAGCCTGTCCCGTCACGTGCATGAAAAGAAATTCAAATCATTTTTCAATTATGGGACTATAACCATGAAAACTCTCATGTCTCTAAAACCCCCATTACACCACTATTTCAGACTATTAAGAGCATAATTCCAGCATGGCCCCGGGCGGCTCTGGGCTCTGTAGCCAGACATCCAGTATCAGAGCACCAGCAGCTTGCAGACAGAGTCTGATACTGTCATATATGGGCTGACAGATTGAGCTACAGCGTGGAGGCAAACTCTGGCTTCAGAGTGTGTGTGTGTTTGTGTGTGTGTGTGTGCGCGCATGAGAAGTGGCAGTACTTAGCCAGTGGCTCATCTATCACAGTGGTTGTGTGTGTGTGTATTTTCTAATGAGTGTGCTCTTAATGAGGCTGAGCTCTGTGTGATCAGCTCTCCTCAACAAAGGCCAAGCTATAAAAAAGCAATCACTTTGTTTCAGCAGCACAAGCAAAAAAGCGACTCTCACACGAAGAGTCAAGCTCTTGACCCGTCCAGGCACGCAGCACCCATCATCTCTCCATATGGGTCGATGTTTACACCAGCGTGTTTACAGCTTGGCTGCACGATAAGTGCCAGAATGATAATCTCTATTATTTTAAGAGATATAATCTATTCATCTATGGGTAATCTGCTGCAGGCAGAGAGCAGCACAAACCTCTTGATCTGTCACTGTAGTAACAGAAAATGTAGCGAGATGTTTAATCTGTATGTCCTGTTTCATTAAAGTTATTGCAGTGGTTCAAGACAGAAATAGTATTTAAAAAAATGCAATCTTGAGAAATGATTAGAACAATTCCTTGATCTGCACCTTCACAACAAATGAATGATTTGTTCCTGGACCCTAGCCTGGTTTTTCA
>JAOXYL010000052.1:8961747-8977473 GCA_028564955.1 Terapon puta
GATGCTGTAGAGGAAATCACTGCCATGCACAGATAAAACCTCTTTAATGTGTTGCCAGCTTGCCTGAGTGGCCACTTAGCGACTTGTGCATGTATTATCATCATTCAAATTAGTTCATGCATTGGCAGCAGCACACCCACCACCACATATGTATTTATATGTATGTGCACAAGTGTCATACATGTGGATGAGAGAGGTGCAGGGTCAGTTTAGGAGCACCAGGCACTTGAAACATTTCATCTGAGTAGCTTTACATGCACCACTTCCCCTCCAGTGCTTTTTATTGACCTGTGCTTGAACTTTTTTTTAAACATGAGACTGGTAACTCAAGTGCTCAAAATAATAACAAACATTGCTGCTTACAAACAGCAGCATCATTTCTTTGTTCCTCTCTTCCCTGCTGGTCACCTCTGCCAAGTTGCCTTCCAGTTTTCAGTCATTTGGCTGCCGATAAGCCGCTGACATCCGTGAGCGATACTGGCTGTGATAATTAAACTAGCCCCTCAAATGATGTCGTCATGGGCAAAGATGTAGAGCTGAAGATCCAGATAATTCCATGCCATCTGCTGCTCGTCCTCCTCCCTTTCCTCCTCCTCCTCCTCCTCCTCCTCCTCCTCTCCTCCTTCCTTGCTCTATCTCTGCCACCGTGTGTTTTGGGACTAGGCTATCACTGGAGCTGCGGCCTATTTTAGACGCAAACTCCATTTACCCACTTAATCTGTGTCTCCTTTTCCAGGAGTTGAGTTTCTTCTATTGCCCAGCGTCACAAACGAAAGCTCCTCCAGCCCGAGTTCATATCATGGAGCTGGTGAATCCACTTATCCAAGCGGTAAACTGCAATTACGCAGAAGACCCTAAAGCTTGGTTTCAAAGCGGTTTATTCCTCCTAACTTTGTGTCAGGATTTGAGTTGGCTAATAATGCGCAACACATCCTTTTGTTGGCCACACATCTGCCGCAGATGTGAGCTCAGTGAGACAGCTCGAGACCAAAACAAATGTAAACGCTACTGCATCGAGCCCCAGAGTGAGTCGCCTCCCCTCCCACCTGTGGCAATGCACACGCCTAGGGGATCAAAGCTGTAATTAGCCTGCCATGGATTAGCAGTGGGGACTATTTTCCACTGTACTCGCTCCCACAGAGCCAGAGGATCACAGGGAGCCAGCCCCCCCTTGCCCTTCCTCTTCTTCCTGGAGAGAAAAATCTGAGTTGCCATGTTTGTTATTGTTGTTGTCTCTTCGAGGACGAGCAAACGAGAAACCTCGCAGCTCTGCCCCGACATGCAGCTTGTCTTAGAATATGATCTCTTGCTTTTTGTTCGTCGCCAGTCAGCATCCGAATTGGTTCTTAACGTACTTATAAGTCACCGGTGGAGCCCCTCTTGTCGTGTTGCGTGCAGACAGTCTCGAGAATCAGCTGGATGTGTGGTTGGCATGCAGAGAGAGCCGCGGAGCTGCTGACTCACTGCACTGCCAGGTATGAGGTCTGTCTGTGTGTTGGCTGTCTCTGTGATGTACAGTACGTCTCTTTTCCTCAGCACGCCTGCCTCCCCCACCCCCACCCCCCCACACGCTTGGAGGCTTGTGTCTCCGTCAGCCAAACACGAGTTCACGCTGTTCCTCCGGGGGCTCCAGAGAGGTGGAGCAGCATAATGTGCGTACTCCCTTGTTTGTAAATGAATCAATGCTTTTAGAAAACTGATTGCAACAAGGCTTGGGAATTGCAGGGTGTATAGCCCAGGTTAACGATGATGGTACCATTCAGGAAGTTCTGCAAAAGGCAATGCACGTCCGGAGGAGAAAACTGTTGTTGTTGATGTTGTTGATGTAACATTTTGATTATCAGTTCTTCTTTATGGCTAAGAAGGAATCAAATCCTCATGTTTACAGCAACAGATTGTTTGGCACTTTTGTTTCAAAATGAGCAAAATGCAAAATATGTCCAAATGGTTTTTAATCAGCTAATTAATTTATTCAACAAATCACTACAGCTCTAATCAATGAAATTGCAAGATATAGACACAGCAAGTATAGTCATAAAATGCTAAAAGGTACAACTGACAGAAAGTGAAACATTTCCAGCATTAAAATGCGTAGAAAAATATGAATGGACCTCTGACACATCTTGCTGTATCTCTACAGTGTAAGAGAGGTGTAAAAGAAGAGTCAAAATGAGCTAATTGCAATAAAAAATCCAGTCTGATCCATGTGAAAATCTTTGTCAATCCTTTAATTTTTGTTTTGACAGTGGTCAACATGTGACAGACTTACATGTGCTTGCAGTGTAAGATTTAAAGAACATTATATTTTGAAAGTGTCTGCTGCTTCAGACCTGTGCTGCCACCGTCAGATCACTGGTTTGCTAGACGTGTGTGAATGTTTTGATTAGGTTAGATTAACCGTATTATCCCGAAGGCGAAATGGCCCTTTCCCATGGATGGTGGTGAAAGGCTCTGTCAGGGTCCTGCTGTACTATACGACCAGTTGAATTCAATGTGCCAGAGACTTTCGCCTCCTTCACTTAATTTCAGTCAATGTTGTGTTTGCAGGCCTCCATTATTAATACAGTGCTGTGTCAGCTGAACAAGTGGTTAACCTTTAGCCCACTATTTTGCCTTGGACACAGTGAATAGCCAGTTTACAACACATATTTTAGCCATGTTTGAACTCTATTCACAGTTCAATAAATGGATCAAACACAGCTATTCATGTATAAGCTATCATCTTCTATTTGGAGACTTTTATTAAATCGATATTGCATGGCATGTTACAGAAGGGAACATGAACATGATGTGCAGTTGCAGAAGGAAAGTTCGGAGATAGACAATATTTCCAATGATTTGATAAGCTATTAAGTCTAGAAAATGCTTGGAGGTTATAAAAGAAGACTCCTCCAGAGCCCAAGTTTGTATCTTCACTAGTATTTTGTTTGTGATGCCCCAAAAATAAAATGTCCATTTTGTTTAAAAGGTGTTAAACACATTGAATATATTTTTTCCCTGCAAGACTTAAACAGCTTTATGGGCAAGATGGCTGAGCAACAGTAATAATAAAAAACACAGCCCGCTGGCAAGGCTGTCATAATTCTGCGTATTTAAAAATGCAGCTCTCACAGCTGTAGTATCCTCATCAGTATTAGATGCTTCAACTATGTGGGAGAGCAGAGACATGTTAGTTTGAGTTTTTCCACGGTGTAGATATTTTGCACATCATAAACACGCAAACATTTCAGTTATTTAAATCAAAATTACATTCATGGAGACGGCAAAAGCAGCAACTTCTCACATGAGAAGCTGGAGCCTGTGGATGTTTGACATTTTTTCCTGATGAATGAACAACCCTGCCGCTCTGTAGAACTGCCCCGGAGGTCAAAATGGTTAGGACAGTTGAACATCACACAGGTTTTGCACACTGGGACCAAAGTCCACTGACAGACTGTGGAGAAGGAAAAGATTTAAGGTTTGTAGAAACCATTTACTGTGAGAGTGAGATTCTGCACTATGGTACTGATATGTGTGCGTGTGTATGTATATTTTTGCTATTTGCTATTCAAGACTCTACCACACCAAAGCTTACAGCTGCTTTGAGCGTTGTGACCAGACCAGGCTAATTTGAACTGCTGACGGCAACTCTTGAACAAAAGGAAATGACATATCCTGCTGTTGACCTCAGCACGGTCTATGCAGGACTGAACGGCACCTGAACCCTTGCACTGTTGTTCTGGGCGTTGGTGCGTACACGTGTTTCGGAGGGGAAACACACACACTCACCTTCATTAATACGGCAGCATTGACAGCTTGTTTAAGCTCCGATAACGGGTAACGGCCCTCGCGGTGCCTCTGCTCCCTGCTGGGCTTTACCTCCTCGGCCACCAGCTCTCCGCTCTGCTGCTCAGCTTGCCGGTCACGACTCCTCGCCTGTTTGAAGTTGAACAGATGCCAGAGCCCGGGCTGATTCCAGGAGCCTTTGAATTATTGCCAGTTATTTGTTGTTGCGATATGACGGGAAAGTCGTGGAAAAAAAAAAAGTGGGGGCTTCACTGGAGAGTGCGGCTCCTGTTAACGAACGTGTTCCCTCCACATTCAGCAAGGCCTCGTCGCTAACGCTGCCAATGTTTGCGAATAAGGGAGTATTTCTAGAGTGATCCAGCCTAACCGGTCAAATATAGGCAGTTCAATCTCAGTCAAGCCGAGAGGGAGAAGTTTGCATTGCATGATTAAATTTATTTAGGTGTCTAGATCCTAAAAATATATAATATCTCTCGTTGGCAAGTCAGAGCCTTGCCAAGGTGGCTAATGCTTATTAACTTGGCCACGACTGCTAGGGAAACTCTGTCCTCATCCAGCTTGTGTAATATCTTTTCTGCAGCCGTACAATCGGAGCCAAAATGTGCCCCACATTATTGTTGGTTTTCATACTGTAGGAAACAATTTGATTTAAGAACTATTATGAGTCTCTGGGGTGGGAGGAAGTTGAAAGGGCCAAGCTCTCTGGCTTGATTTTCGTGGTATTCAGCGGTTTTGAAGCCCCCTCCAACCCCCCCTTCAGCATCTGAGGCGGCAGTGTAGCAGAGCGGCCACTCTCCCCGGCCACCGCCCCCACCCCCCCTTCGCTGATCCTTTGGTCATGCAGTCTTTGGTCTCCGGCTGTGGCCCTTTGCAGTGGTCCTGGCATGTCACGAGAAGCTCAAGGTGGCCTATTGTTAGAAGGCCGCTGAGCAGCTTACATGGCAGTGCAGCATTTTCCTCCTCAGTTTCTCTGGAGTAATGTTAAATGCTTAGCGGCCCCACACGCACACACACCATGCACACGCTGTCAGCAGTGCTAAATACTGTGGAATTAATGGTCATGTGTTTGTAGTTTGAACTGTCAGTGAACTTGTGACCGCCCAAGCTTCCACACAAAAACACACTCCCTTCCACATCATTTCACACTCTTTTCCAGGTATACCTGTATCTAATGCAACACAGTACTTCTGTAAATCATGCCTGTGAGAATATTATGTTTTTTTGTTGCTTATGTGTTCATCCGTGTTTATTAACCTCTGTTCCTTTGCATGTGTTATAAACCTTTGCTTTGTTGTAGTGGACAGCATAACCATGGGAGGTGTTTTGTGATTTTTTTTTCATTACTCCTTACCTACATGTGGGGAACAGAATATTAAAAACACCTTTTAAACATCTTGTAATCCAATGAAATACAGATACTAATCTCTGAGTTTAGAAGGTAACCAAAATGCTGAATCAACTAATCTTTTATACAGTGTCTGAACATCATAACCTTCATCATACAGTTCTTTACTTTGTGCGTCTCAACTGGCCTGAAATAGTTCTGTGTCCATGAAACATTTTCTGGTCTGCCTTCAACTTTTAAAAAAGGTGTGTTATGTATTTTTCTCCAAGTATAAACAAATAAGAAGACTGAACTTACTGGAAATGGGACAGCAGTAGAGTACAGTAAGCTGGGACACTTCTATAGTCTGTACAATGTGCTGCTTATGATGATGTTTATCTGACAATTACAGGGCGTCGTATTTTAAGTAAATCCGGATAAGATCTCAGACTTGTGAAATGCTTGAAATGCAGCACATGACGTCTGCTTTTATAAATCAAGTTGTTCCCCCCTCATCCCAGTGAGGGCACGTGTCGGTGGAGTTAACATAGGGCACTGTGGAGGGCTTCAACACAGCCGCTCCGTACATGTGCACACGCAACATTTGCATCGAAAGCATTTGTATACCTCAGGCTGAGCAGCAGGGAGGAAGTAGGCAGGATGCTGCTGGCATTCACCTGTGCTGTTGTGTATTGTGGCTCACCCCGTCTAATTGGAGAGAGCCTGTGTGTGTGTGCGTGTGTGTGTGTGCGTGTGTGTGTGTACTCAGTTGCAACATGGGCCCATCCCAACACGTCTGGCCCTGCAGCTGCAGCAGAGCTAATTTTAGCCCAGGATGTGCGTACGCCTCAGTTCCCCCCGACCGGCCTATGAGAGACGGGGAGAGGCTGAGGGAGAAAGAGAGGCCAATCTTTCTCTCCTCTATTCTGTGTGCACCTCTCTCTATCTCTTGTTCCCCTTTTCTTTCTTTTGTTATTATTGCCTACAGTATGTATGTCTCTTGCTCAAATACATCAGGTTTTTTATTTTTTGCGTCGGCATCCACGTGTCCTAAGGGCAGAACTATTGATCCACACAGGAACATATTGACTGTAGTCACTGTCTGCTTTTGACCTTTACTCACCAAAAGTCCTACCTGTCAGTTGATGCCTCGCTGAGGTGTGTTTGCCTTCTTATCTTTCTAACTATGTATGGTTATCTGTCCGCTTAGAAAACCAGGCGATAGTGGTAATTTTCCAGTGCTGTATTTGCTATTAATAAACCTCGTTCTATTCCCGCGCAGACGAGCTACTCCACCGGTGAGTGGCCGGTTCTTGTTACGATTGAGAGAGGCACGGGGATGGAGATTACGGCCGACTGGTTCACTGTGGTCAGGTATTAGAGCTAATCCCTCTACCTAGGGAAAGTGTCTGGATAATGTGTGTGTGTGTGTAGTGTAGTGTGATTACATGTATGTCTCATGAAGAATGGCTACCTGCAATCTCCCAAAGAGGATGAGTGAAGCCCCTCGAGACCATGTTAAATATGTTGGGGGAATATTGGAGATGAGAGGAGACTGAATTAGTGCAGGCACGTGTGTGTTTTTGTGCTTAGTTATGCATTTTGCCTGTGTTTATGTGCGAATCAGCAGACTGGAACGAAACTCACATTGGTCATTAACCTGCCCCAGATTTATGTGAGCTTGACTTTTAAGACACCAGTGACTCAATCATTGGCTCCAGCTTGTATTGTTTTCATTGGAGCAGTTAAATGGACCTTTTGACTTTCAGACCTCACGTTTGTGCGTGGTGTATGAACAATGAGCAACTTCCCAATCCGGGTTAATAAACTGTCTGCCCGTCATTTGTTGGATATTCAGTCTGTCGTGGTCACGGCGAACAAACTTGAGTGGAGGAGGACGGCGTCAGAAGTGGCGCAAACAGAACAGGCACAGAGCTTGCTCAAGCTCAATAATTCATGGCTGACTGAGCTAAGCTGACCTTGAAACATCCCCAGTGTTGGACTGTTGAAACCTGGCACTGCTCATTTAGGGCAGAGAGGAGAAGTTGAGACACACAGATACATATTCACATATACAGCATGCGTTTGTCTTCTCCCTCTGGGTAAGTTTTATTTAATTTGTTAGCACAGTTTAAGAGAACCATCTGCCAACACGGGCCTTCCTCACCTTGACTTTGATTACATATTTTATGTCTCTCACTACGTTTCCTAGTTTACTAGAGATCACATGTGAGATAGAAACATTTTTTAAAAAGGAAAGTATCCCTCCTGATGTTTTAATGTGAGAAAACATTAACTGTCCGAAGCATTTAGGGATCTTCTACCTGTTTATTGCTTGATTGCTGCCATGTGTAGTTTTATGGGTATGAAGAAATGGATCTTGACTGGCCAGCACTTCATCAGCCTGGTCTGATTTTCATATTCAGCCATAGTTCTGCCCTTTGTTGTTACTCTACCTGTTGCTGTACAAGCATCAGACTAGCGAGCACACAGGTCTGCCTCTTACGTTGCTGAAGTAAGTAGTATCAGATTTGCTCTGTCTCCTGTTGCTCTTCCTCAGCCAAGAAACAAAATAATTCTCACGGCTCGACAGTTTGCCAGAAGTCAGTCTGATGGAAATTATCGCACGAGGATGTCGGTGTGTGGAGTTGCGTCTTCAAGTTAAACAAACAAAATGTGAAAAATGCAAAGCTCCTCAGCTATGGCGCGGATGAGAGAAAGCGTGGGCACTTGTTTGGAGCACACAGCAACCATCTCTTGGACGTTTTCTTTCACACGTCATTCTGAAAAGCACACAGTCATCATCACACCCGCTGACTGATTGCATTTTGTCCTAACAAGGCCAAACCGCACTGAAATTGCAGCGTGACTTCGTGTCGTGAACGCTCACTTGCAGGCTTGGAACTGACGCATGCGGTGGGGAGGCGTTAAATTTCCTGACACACTTGTTGAGGGGTTTGCGGGGGGCAAATATGATTAGTTGCTAGTTTTCTTTACATCACATAGCAACTGCAGCAATACTCATTGGAAAAATGAAAAAAAGTGATTGTCAGATATTTGTTTTTTTAAGGCAGTTCAAGAGAAGCTCAGTTAGAGGCGAAAGCAACAACACTGGCAGGGGAAAATGTGACTTTGTGTCCCAGAAAAAGAACTAAATACAAGCTCTGTTTCGATTGTTCTTTTCTTCGGTAACACCAGTAATTTCCAGCGTAGATCACGACTTGGACAGACCGACTATTTAAATCCTCCGGGTCCGTCCCCTGTCCCTTTGCCGTGGGTGCAGCATTTGTTCAGAGTTGTCGCTTTGGACTCCCCGCGCAGGGCTGTAACCTTGTGTTTGTTTACACTGGTTTAATGAGTCACTTAGTCACGGATACTCCTATGATTCATCCGTCTGTAATGAGTGATGAGCGCTGTTAGGTGCTCGAGGGAGCCCTCCATTTACTCCTCGACCTACACGATGGATCGCGACCTAAAGCTGCGTATTTTTGTGCCACGCATTGTCAACGGGTTCTTCTGTCGCCTCTCTTAGGCGTTGTGCTGTAGCCTGCCACTTAATGTTGCTCAGTCAAGCCTAGACTGGAGAGGGTTGTTCAAACTGGCAGTGAGGTAAACACACATATGGCACACAGAGCAGCAGTGTGTGATGAGCGCACAGGCCGGGCTATATTAGCAGGCTCGCTGTGTTTGTTTATGGAGCTGCGCGGCGCGTCGTCGAGCGCGCTGCAGCTGCTGCGTACGTCCCGGCAGCTGGCAGAGGAGACGAGCGGGCCGAGGTGGTGTTGCCGGTGAGAGCGGAGTCAAGGCACGCACGCTCGGCCCAGCGTCCAAGACCAAGTTAATCTGATGTTATTGGTTTGGATTTTAGCACTGACTTGACTGATTGTATGTTGGGGATTTCTCATTTACCGGCTTAGCTGACAAATACAGTACTTACCGAGTCATGAGACCGCTGAGGTATTAAATCAGTCTCAGTCAAAGGGTGGATAGTGAGCGGCTCTTTCCCCCCGTCCCTGGTAAGTGGAGTTATAACAACATGTAGCTCTCCACGTGTGCCTGACCGGGCCGCTCACTGACCCTTTTCTCCATCATGTATTACTCAGTAGTGGCTCTATTTTAGGCCCATAAGATCATCTTATAGATGCATAAATGTATGTTGAGTGGAGACTGAGAAAGGGAAAAGTGTGTAGTGATGGATTCAGTATTGACATTTTTGTTTAATTTCTTTCTTTCTTTGTTCCCAATCAAACTGAGTACAGATGAAAAATATAACTGTAGTAGTAGTAGTACCAGTAATAATGGTAATAGTAGGTAATAGTTAGTTATCATAGTAAATTGATACAGACATTCATAAGAATTTCAATAATTCTGGTAATCCTCAAATTTTTGGTTTAGCACCATGGCCAAGCATAGTTTCACCTTGTTCAGTTGTATAGATTATGATCAGTTATCTGCAAAACAAATGATGCTACATCAGTGTCATCTGCACTTAAGCTTGCTGACAAACTGAAAACACATGTGCTGCATATAGCAGGGTGGCCGGGGGTCAGCCATAACAGTCATAAAAAGTCTTACAACTTTTATGATGACAATGATTATTATCATTTTTATAAATATTATTATTTTATTTATAGAAGTGCAATTTCATTGCTGTTTATTAAGTTCGGTGTTAGATTTCATTTAGAGTCTTACATTTGACCCTGCTTAACGTCACCATTGTCTGCAAGTTAGCATGTGGCTCAGTCGTTGCCAACACATTGTATGTCAACTGCCCTGCCTTGAAACTACAAACACAAAACACACTTTGTTCCAACACTGTGCACTGTTAAGCAGCATGTGTAGGGGCGTCATTGTGATTTGGGTTTTGAAGGGCCATAAACAGGATGGGTCGGCACTCTCCTATTCCCTTGTGAGGCCAGCCACAGGACAATGAGCAGGTTCTGCATAGAGGAAGAAGGAAAGTTTTCTTATTGTCATTCGCCAAGCCTCATTAGGTGTATGACATATTTAGCTAACAGTGACGGCTGGCTGGAGAGCACTGCTGTTATTAACCATGCAAACACTGGGATGAGATGGGTGCAGGGTGGGGAGCAAAGTACGGCTCCAGCTGATTATGCATTGTTGTACCTGGAACAGAGGACATGATTTGTCAGTTGTGTTGTTCCTTTGCTTACTCCTGTTAGATATGTCATATGTCTTATTCTCACAGTAGTTTTATATTTAGACAGTGGATTTTAGGTTTCATCTGTACGATGAGAAAAACTCAGATATCCTACGTTTAAGCCCAGAACTGCTTTGGTAAGACTGATTGTGAAGAAAAGGCCTTTTTTTTTTTTCTCTTAGAACGTATAATTTGAGGCTCCCACAAAACGCTTATACAACAATTCAATGGCCAATCCACTGTAGTTTAAGTGATGTTACAGAGTGGTGGTGTTTTTTTGTTTTTATTTAGTACAACAGTCATAGACGATATAGTATAAGTAGTTGTTACATTTAGATGAAAATATCTTGATGATGGAAGTTTTTATTTATTACAGATCTGAGGCTTCAAGACTGTATAAATGTATGTAATCTGATATCACAACACCCATATAAAATATTGTAAATACTATTTCTAGACAGAAAACAGGTCAGACAGGTCAAAGCTCTACATTGCACCAATGCAAAGAACATTTTAAAATGTCCAGTATTGCCATCAGACAGACCTGTTCATTGACTTGCAATATTGTCCACAATGGCCTTGTACATGCAGAGATATCGTATGGATGATACCTCAGCGGGAGCCTGCTAACCACTGATAACTTCTGTTTCTGTTTAATTTCTCATATGTGATTTCTTTCTAACAACAGGACAGAGATGGGTCACTCAGATTAGGGTGGTCACACCTCATGTGCACTCACTTCTTTCCAAACCTTGACCTTGCATAATTCAGTTATCTAATATGTAATATATTTATGTAGCAGATTTAGTTTGTGTTGTATTATTCATCCCTCCCTTTGCTATATTCACCCAACCTGGAGCCACTGTTACCCTCGGCTTTGATGACTCATTCTGTATGAGTACGTTTTATCTGGCAAAGGAAAATGAATCCCGTCTTTACTGCATTCAATAGATAGAGAGGTTATACACATCGCTCCAGACAGATGGGTCTTCTGCATGGTAATTTCCTCGACTCTTTTGTGATGAATTGCTAATATAAGAGTCCTTCAGATAAACACGAGGCTGTGCTGGAAATGCTTGACATCAGATGGAGTGCTCAGTGATGTGGCGCTGTCTGTTTCTCAGGGACGTGCAGCAGTGCAGAGCAGGCTGTCTACGGCGTCGTCTTGTGTGTCACCGAAGCCTCGTTTCATTCTGCCAAATACAGTAAATCTTATGGGCGTGGATCCTCAGGATGCATTTTTAGCAGGCGAGGACAACACGTTGGCCAGCTGACTGTTGCTATGCAACAATAGAAAACTTGAAAATCGCTCTTTT
The DNA here is from genome assembly GCA_028564955.1 of Terapon puta. Classification (NCBI taxonomy): domain Eukaryota; kingdom Metazoa; phylum Chordata; class Actinopteri; order Centrarchiformes; family Terapontidae; genus Terapon; species Terapon puta. The sequence goes on from JAOXYL010000052.1 coordinate 8,973,335, forward strand.
TATGCTGTGCCTCAAAATAACCTTCAAAACAAAGTGCTTTTTTGGACAAATGCATAGTTTTCATTGCTGTTGAAAATGCACTGTCAGTGGTTTGTGCTGGATGGATGCGGTGCAGCTTCTCTGGCTCACAGTAATAGTCTTTAATGATAAAACTGCATCTTTACGTGGAGGGCCGGGCTGTTGTAGCAACCATCTGTTGGTTTCCAAGTCTCTGTTGTCAGCTGCTTTCTACATTGTCCTGACTGATTATTCATCATGTACAGTATGTTGAGAGCTGCCCTGCTCAACTCACACTGTGATATTTACTTTTAATTCTTTTCATCATTTTAGCCTTTATTGGACAGAGTCGTGTGAAGAAGCAGATGTGATTATGTGACATGTGCTTTAACCACGTGGCTACCAAGGCGCTAATCTTCTGTTTTTAGTCCAGCAACATTCAGATTAAGTTAAACACTTTTTTTCCAAACTCATCACCGGTCTTTTCATCATCAATCTGCGGATGATCTCCTCGATTAATTGGTGCATTTTTTGATCTATAGAGTCTCATAAAACTGACAAGAATGCCCATGTCTGTTTCTAAAAGCACTAGCTGATGTCATCACAAGCTTTTTTTCTCTCTTCTTTTCTTTTGGCCAGCCAACTTCTTAAGACCCAAAGCTTTTAACTTATTGTAATGCAAGGCAAGGCAGAAAATCTTCACATTTGAGAACATGAAACCATGAAATGTCTAATTAGAAGAATAAGAATCCGAGTAATATGTGTAATGTAATGTAATATTAAATTATCTGGCATTGAAACAACATTGTAACAAAAGTAGAATAATATCTTATAAATGGATGCTGAAGCCTGGGATGTTTTCTCATTTGAATTGTTCTACTAATATGCACTAATATAGATTTTAATGGACTCCTGTGTGAGATCATCCACAGGTGTCCATTTTTAAAAAACAGAAGTCATATAACTAAAATTTTCTCTCTGATGGTCTGACTGATGGATCGTTTATATCCTTGTTGTTGCAGGTGACCCTCAGTGACTGACAGATGTGTGACACTGAGGAGCAACATTTTCCTCTCCTAGTGGAGATCTGAGTTCTGGGACACTGAGGTAAATATGGTTTTATATTATTGATACTCATGATCTCCTGAATGGGAATTGTCTGATTGCCTTCCAAAAATCGATTTATCATCTATTGTTAGGTGAAATTCTCAGGTGTGCACGTGTTGTTTCATTATATAAAGGTTGTCGTCATTATAAATGTTGTGTTTACAGATGTTTTCATCGAAGTTAAGATGGGATGATTTATACTTTCCCATTTATGGCATATGTATGAGATCAAACCCAAAAAAGCAAAAAAAAAAAACAAAGCACAATGAGATCTCACTTTAAGTGTTATGGAGGTGCTGACATGAGGAGGAAAGTAAATTTTGACCTTTTTTCGTGTTTCACGTCTTAAAATCTGAGTCTAATCTCGGTTAGAGTCTGTCAACTCTTCCCTTACCCTCGACTTCCAGCAGCCCCTTGGTTTTATATACATCAATAGTGCAATATAATCTTAAGTTGTTGATCCAAAATGGACATCTCCTGTTGATGAAATTTGTCCATGCCTAAAAGTCACTTGACTACAGTTCCCATGGCAACCGATAAGCCTGCCCCGTCGACGGAGAATTTCACTTCAGCGGGTCTTTGACAGTTTGACAAGCCGGAGGAAATGAATGAGTCAGCCTTTCACGAAGAGCTGAACAAGCTTACTAAATGGAGCCTTTCAATTCACGCACTCAGATTTAAGGAGTGCGCTCACACAAAAAGCTTTGACTCGTTCAGATCGTCATCTGCTCTGAGCAGCGAACATGATCTCTGTCTCCTCCTCCCCAACAGCAAATCGGATATCTTGCTCCTCTAAGCCTGTTTTGTAACATTTTCAGGCTTATCTGCACCACTCGCAGAGACACGCGTCGTTTCATGTTGGATTTGTTTAGGACGGTATCCTCTAAATGCTGGTGTGACACAGTAAAGGGCCCCTAAACTGCTACGGGGTCCTGTAGCTCGTCCAGGTTGAAGATTTTGCCTCTGAATGAAGTGGATGTTTGTCATTTACAGTAACTTGACTTCAGAGAAAAGGTAAAAAATGAGAATGAGAGGCCAAAATAGTTGATTTGTATAGAAAGAAGGTGCTTAGATATGTCCATAATAATCCCTCATAATAAATGTAGAGATATACTGTAATAAAAGTAATTGTTTTATTATAATTATAACAGTCAGATAGTTATGCCTCTCTAAAACAATACTTGTATTTACAATTTTAGTCATATCAAATAATGCTATTATATAACATTGTTTACTTCTTTAATCTTTCCATACATTTTAAATTAAAACATACTTTTCAATGCTTGAATACTGTTTTGATTGTAGCATTTGTGTGTAACTTATTTCATTTACCAGCAGCCAAAAGCAAGAAAGTTTACATTTCTCATTTTGTGCTACATAAAAAATGAGAGAACATTTAGGAAATGTAAATCCAGAGGGGCGTTGGAGCTTCCGCAAATTTCCGTGCTTGCAATGATTTGGGTGTACCAAATGAGATCTAACTGGGGTGTGTCGATGTTACTGCTCACTGTGGGAGTGAGCATTAGGACTGTGCACAGACACTAGGTTTTATACTGTTTGGGAGAGAAAGAACAGTGTGTGAAAATCTTATATGCAGAGGTTGCTAAATCTGACAAAGTCTGTGTATGCAAAGTCCCAATTTTGTGCCCGCACATCTTTTTCCTCTCAGACCTGAACGGCTGTCTGCTTCTTTCCCCTCCCGGTATCTGTTGAGTTTATTCCGTTCATTTGCACGTGCCAGAAAGTGAAGCAAGGACGGTGACCCAGATAGAGGCGCAATGAGTTTATTTACAACACTCCTCTTTTACATTCAGTGGGAGTGTATTTTTGTGCCAAAAGGAGAGAGGAGGTCACATGTTAGATTGTGACGTAAATGTTGATCTCTACGTCTCTAGATTGTGACGTAAACGTTTGAAAGTGGGATTCTCTCACTTTGAATAATGTGATATAACCACAGCATGAAGGTGCACGATCACTGCAAATACAAATACTATGTCAACTGTCACACATTCTTTTGTTTGCTGTGTGTGATCCATCTTATACTCAGTTAATTTCTGACAGTTGCACATCTCCGTCACGTCCACAGTATTTGATTAAAAAGCTCTGACTGGGTTGTATCATCTTGAAGCGTGCAGATAACAGAGCGCTGGCTGTGGAAGAACACCTTACAGCCAGCCCGCAGGGGCCTCTGCCTGAAATGCTAAGTGGGATTCTCTCACTTTGAATCGAGAATATATCCAGTTAGTCTTAATCCCTAATCCCATCAAGTCAAAACCACAACAGGCTCGTGAGCCACACAGGTCTTCTAAGGGCAAAGGCTCAAGGCCCACCCGGCTTAACGCAGGTGACAGAAGTAAGTAAACAAGCTTGTCTGACACTTGACATGTTTTTCAGAAACAGAAGGTCGTCGTCAATGACGCAAACTTCATTTTAAGCACTTTATTAATAAAAAAGATAAGACAGGGAGTGTGCTGAGGATTCATGATACTTTTGGCAAATGACAAATGTTTTTCAGAAAGGCTCCATTGTGACGATGACTCAGTCAACCCATTTTGGTTTTGATATCAAGGTTAGGGTTAGTTTACCTCTCAAAGGGTTTATATATGTAATGTTTCACTGGTTGTGTGTGGCTGTCACGGCTACATCCTCCAGCTGGTAAAGTGTAGGTCAAGTTTGGTCGCCTTGACATTCAAGATTCTATTATTTCATTTTAATATCTTAATGTTTACAGATCTTCATGGGTTTTTTATTGTAGTTTGCTGTCATACTTTCACTGTGTGTTTGTGGCTTCTTATAGACTATGGTCTTCAGTAAAGGTTGTCAAGTTCATCGTGAGCTGTAAACTCCAAAATGACACATGACAGCATTGTGCGCATCTTTTGCCATTTTGGTAGCTTGTGCTGTCAACATCGCCACAGTCCGAAACCTTGACAGGAGTCTGTGACTGTCCCACCTCGCGCTGCATCAATCCATCCACACACACACACACGAGAACACACACTCACTCTCTGAGACACATGCCTCCTTCATAGCTC
>JAOXYL010000052.1:8991119-9002277 GCA_028564955.1 Terapon puta
TGTGTGTGTGTGTGTAAGAATAATAGCCTTTTTAGTAATCCCTACCATAGGTCACCTCAGTGCCAGACCGAGCTCTCACATTCACCCTTGGCCCCAGCGGGCACACGTGAAGGGCAGATAAACATGAATCCACAGCTCCACACATGCAGAGGGACCTTGGCGCTCGTCGAGGACACTTTGGGATTTAGGTTAATATGTCCGCTAATGCTACAGCACCGTAATGCCGCATGAAGAGAGGCACAGAGAGAGAGGCAGAGAGACATGCATGGATATTAAGAGGGTAAAAAAAGATTGGGCATGTGTGTATTTGTATTTTTTCTATCAGGTCTGAAGTGTAGTCTGGACCTTTTTTCTTTTTTTTTTATCCCCCTGCACTTTACAACTTCAGAGAGTCTGTTTTTACCTCCCCATTCATTCAGTTCGTTTCATCTCGAGTCTAAAGGGAACCCCACGCATTTGTCTATGGCATGTGCTGGATCAAAGAGAGTTCAGCCGTGCCGTCCCTCTTTTTCTTCCTCATCTTTAAATCCGTAATGTATTTATTTATTGTCGCTCTTCCTTTAATCCCTCTTGATTTGAATACGGGGTTGTGGCATCACCTTATGCAATGCTAAAGACATCTTTAGCAAGGAGCAAGGTGATAAACAAAATAAATATATATGGAGGAGCAGCATTCATTGTCTCCAGGTGCTTTTCAAAGCTGTTCCCTACATCACCTCTCACTTCTCGTTTCACTTTTGCTCATCCTCCAATCCCTCAGGAAGCAGTGTATTTTAGTGCTAATGCTGTAAAACTTCACCCTTTTAAACGCAATGCAGACTTTCTTGTTAGAGGGCTCATACAGCAGTTAAAGAAGTTATGCATTTGAACATTTTTTCTCTCTTTATCAATATCCCAAAGTCATTTACAGGACTTTAAGTCTTGAGATATTATTTTGTGGTCATAAGTCCGGCCCTATCTCACCAGGTATTGAACACATCTTTCCACTTTCATCCTCCTGCTCTTATTTCTGGTTACATTTGGCTGTACAGTCGTGGACTGTGAATCCTTATCGATTAGCCTTGATCTGGGTGTTGACTGATTTTATGTCCATTCGCAATAAGCAGCTTGTGGTATTAAACCCATTTTAAAGCATTTTTAAACTGTGCTATTTTTATCATTTTACTACACACAATCCCTAAGGAATTGTTCCCTTTTAAAACTTCGCTCTGTTTTTGTATTTTGTACACAGGTCAAACAGACGAACAGAGAGGTTTAATTACTCTACAGTACACAGTATACGCCCAATTTCTTCTTCCCTCCCTCCATGTAGCTGCAGGCATTACTAAATAACTAATAATAGTTCAAAGGATGTGACTCAGACTTCAAGGCATCTTGTCAGACACTCACAACATGACATTAAGTGGTTCTGTGCGTACATTTGTGTGTTGTTTTGTGATGTGCAGATACAATGGAGAATGGGAAATGGGGCGGGAAGCTCTGGAGGACATACTGTACCGAGCCCAGCTGGAGCTTTACTCCCAGCCTCTCCTGGTAAGTTCAACACATACAGTTCATAGTAAAACACTGAACACTAGTAAAATATTGCACACACACAAAGCTCACCTGCTCTCCACAGTCTTTAAAATCAGTGATGACAGCCTAGTCCTAATCAGACTTTTAATCTTGTGTGATACCTTCCTGATTACATCATCTAACCCTTCATTGATCCGCGTCTGTGTGTGTGTGTCACAACTCCAGCTGGGCAACGCCATGAAGAACTCGCTGCCAGACAGCGCTCCCGACGAGCCGCGGGGGCGCAAGGTGCTCCAGGTGGAGGTGACGCCCACCATCAGCCGCATCTCCATCTCAGCCATCACCACCGCCTCCATACGACGCCACCGCTGGAAGAGAGAGGGTAAGGCCGCGGCAGCCCCAGAAAACCTGAGCCAGGCCTCGGCACAGGAGAGATCTCATTAGACGTGACAGAAATGAAGCTTTTTTTTTTTATCGTCCTCGTTATTAATTTAGCGCCCAAGGGCAGCTCGGGCAAAAAAAGTTATGCACGACAAAGGACCAGCACTTTGATTTAAGCTGTAAACTTATAAGCTGTTACTTTTTTTTTTTCCAATCTATGAAAGGCCACAAGAGGGAACTATTTGGTGAGAGAACGATTGTTCTGGTGTTTGTGCTCAGCAGTGAGAAGATAAATCTGTTTCTGTGTAAACCAGCCACACCATTAGCATCATCCAAATGGTGTCTCTTGTCAGTTATCGTACGTAATTGTGGTCATAGAGTCTCTGTGTTGCAGTGCTTGTGCCACTCACTGCTCTTTATTGCTCTTTTTTTTTTGCCTGTCTTTGTCTATTAAGTGTGTGCTGTGCTTTGTATCACCAGTTAGATTTTAAGGTTTGTGGTTAAAGAGAAACTCTGGACAAAATGGTGCCTACAGATTGTACTGACACCATTTAACCCAGGAGATGGGCGATTAACGGGGTGTTTTTTTTAAAAGTATCGCTGCGTTCTTTAAAAAAAAAAAATCTACAAATGAATTTACAGAACAGCTGTTAGGCCTGCTGTGCCCATGATGAGGATCGACTCGGTTGAGGCTTGCTGCCACTAAAGAAACACGTTTCCCCGTCTGTGTTGTTGACTCCCAGATTGTTTTGACTACTCAACCGATGCAGAGTTGAGCCTCATCGTCAATCCTCCTAGCCTCGCCCAGCAACAACATCAAAACCACCACACTCCCTGGGACCCCGCAGCCAAAGAGGAGCGAGGAGGCCGCCCTCACAGCCACCACAGCAGCAGCAGCAGCAGCATCATTCCCCCCATCACATTTGAGGGTAGGGGACAGGGGCGGACACTCAGAGAGGCAGAGAGGGTCTCAGGAGGAGGTGCCCCTTTCGACCTGTACCTTCCCAACCCTCCTCCTCCTACTCCTCCTCCTACTCCTGCTCCTCCTCCTCCTACCCCCTGCTCAGCCTGAGAGGGTTAACTCTGCCGTTCCCATTTTGGCTGCCTCTTCACTTCCCCAGAGTATACTAACTCATCCAGTCGATCAGACCCTCCACCAACAAGACCACTGTCTCATCCAAGAGTGGAAGAGTCGCCTATTCTGGGTTTGAAGGAAGTGTGGCTAGTGGCCATTTTGCATGGGCCATGTCATCATGTCATATCCTCTCTTTTTCCTCATCGTGCCTCCAACGTACTTTAGACTGCCGCCCTTGTCACTCACTGAGCATGTCCAGTGCCCGGCCTGAAGCTTGACCTTTTTAATCTGGGCTTTCTCAACTCTCCATGTCTCATAATTGGTTTTATAGATTGTTTTTTTTTTTAAGCACAAAAAAGAAGTACATCAATTTTTTGCAAAAACTAACACGGAGCACCCCTGGCGGTGTCTGACAGCACCACAAGCTTTTGTGTCGTCCAGGCCACCGGCCCACATCTGCTGCTGCCATTCTGCGGGAAGAGGCCTTCCATTTTGTTTTTCAGCCCAGCAGCTTTTTTGTATGTAAATTTTGTGTTTCGCTATGTTGTGTTATGTCCTCCTCAGCTCAGTGAGTGGGAACGAGCCCTCCATCATGCATGCGCACACTACAGCAAGCTTCGAAAGTTTCTGCTAAAACAAGAAACCCCGGAAACACTAACATCTGAAAAGACAAGGCCAAGTGAGCTGACTTGAGTATTAACAAGGTTAACAAATACTTCTGCCAGGACCTGTCAAACGGCCCATTTTGTCTTGTTGAATGTGTGTCATCCTCCATGTGTGCTTGCTACGTGTTTTTGAAATCCCGAAACATCATTCAGATCCTTTGAGATGACTGAAGATCAGCTCGCTGCCACATTTTACGGTCAACGGTTGTCTGATTGCCATCCCGTCTTCTTCCCGTTATCAACCAGAAAACCCGGTGCAGCTGCGGTGAACAAATCTCTAAAGTTGACTCATTAGATAGAAATCTGCCACAAGAGGAAAAAACTACCTTAAGACGCATCCTTAAGTTTGGAGCTGCATTGCAGAAATATTGGAAATTAGCTTACTGTTTAAGCCCGATAATATTTTTCATTGATTTCCTTCATTCTATGATGTAGTTGTTTTCTGTTTATTTCAGTTCATCCAAAATTAACATATAGACTCAAACCTTGCTTTAACTAGCTCTTCTAGTTTTAAAAGTTGGTGAGGCTTTATAGACTTTTTATACAGTACTTCCATCCGTACAGTAGGTCTTCACATTTCATTTGAATGTAGACACTGTTTGTCTACCCAGTTTCCCACATCCAAGGAGTGCTTCCTTCCTTGGTTTCCTATTTCAACTCACATTGTCCTTTTCATATGCACTATATATATATATATATATATATATATATATACTCTGTACTGAGGGTGTATTTCATAGAAACATGTCATATGCCACTATATGAACTCGCAACAGAATAATATTTCAGGCTCTGCATATTTATGATTTATGACTGGAAGCCCATAGCGAGCAACTGTTTGTTATTCAAACAAATGTGAGGAAAAAGAAGTCAAAAGGCAAAAACATGAATAGAATCTGTTAGTGGAGCTTTAAATTAGTTTAAGCTCTTCATTTGGGATGGGGTTGGCTTGTGATGGCCCGCAGACTGGCCCGTTCTGCCTTACGGGCTGTCAGCTCTAACTGGAGTGCTATTGATCTGATGAGGAGCACAGACTCGCCTCAGCGCTCTCCACAGATTGGCAGGCTCGTCTCGGCCGGCCAACCGCGTGACCGCCGGGCCGGTGCTGCAGGAGAAAAGAGGGATGGGGCAGGAGAGCATGTGCCTTCTCCTCATGTTATGTGCATGTCAGTCCAGACCTTTTTTTTTCTTCTTCTTCTTGGTTCCTCCCATTTCTTTTCTGGTGCTGCCTGTGGTTCCCAATTTTGCTTGTCCCAGCGATGCATGACGGAGACTGACGGCCGACCCTCTGCCTCTTCTCTTTAACAGGCTTGACCCTGCATACTGTGTGTCAATAACATGCCTTTTTTTTCTAACTCAATTCTGTTTTCCCTTTCAGCTTTCAGTGGGGTCACAGATGGATTATTACATCTTTAAGTTTTATTGTGTAGATTTCGTCATGTCGTTGTTTTTCCTGTTAGAATTGCAAATTCTCACCAGAGATTAAGCATTGACAGGTCCTATTTTACATCTTTTGCTTAACAAGCTCTGCTCTCTTGTCGGGCAAGTTATTGAACTCGCACTTTTCCTAAACAAACAGCTAGTCAGATTTTAGTCGATCTGAGTTACATCAGATGATCAAAGCTGAAGGTCATTGTGTCCCTTATTGAATTGTACCTCTGTTCGGAGCATAATGAGCAAGCTAATGAAGCAGCATGGCCTGTTGAGTGTGAGTGCTGGCCTGTTTGAAGGCTGCTAATTTATTCTGCATCATTTATAAACACACTTAACATTTTGAATCTTATTGCTCAGATTAATCAGAGTTTGTCGCAGGCCTGTTAGCCAGTCATATTTAGTTTGCAAAAAGAATTTTGGTACAATAGTATTATTAGTAATTGGCATATTAATATTTTGGAAGATGTTTGCAGCCGTCTGTCACAATTTAAATATATATGCTTCTAGGACTTTGCAGCATTAGGATTAAAAGTTTGGTCCACAGTCAGATTTACTTAAATTTGTCAACATAAACTCGGTGGTTCTCTGACTTTGCTCACTTTTCTGTTTGTCTATCATGCTCTCTTTCTGTGTTTGTTTGTGGTTGTTGATGTTCAGATGCTGACGGCATGAGCGGCGGGGAGGATTCCTTCAACGTCAACGACCCAGACGAGGGCTTCTCCTCCGGAGCATCGAACAGCAGTCAGCCCAGCGGCACCAAGGTGGGCGGCGTGGGGCCGAGGGGCGGCAGCCTGAACAGCAGCAGCAGCAGTATCAAGAAAGCCATCACGGCCCGGCTGACCCGGGACAAGGAGAGAGAGCGGGAGAAGGAACGGGAGAGGGAGCGAGAAAGAGAGGCGGAAAAACAGGCCGACCTTTCTGCAGATCACCAGGCCGCCATGAGGAGGCACCACCAGAGGCAGCAGTCGCCTCCAGCCAGCATCAACTTGGATGCCATCCAGCTGAGCCCCATAAAGAAGCACCTGAGCTTCCCTGCGGGGCCCACGCTGGTGCGGACTGGCAGCACCTCCTCCAGCAAGTCCTTTGACTGCATGAATTTCAACCTGAACGGAGGAGGTGACGAGCGGGAGGAGGCGGTGGGTGGCTCCGACAAAGAAGGCGGGCTTCCAGCAGGCGGCTCCCACCGCCTCTCCACCATTAGCCTGAAGGAGGAGCACCTCATCAGGCCGGAGGACGCCCAGGACCTCCTGTCCCCTGGAGCTCCTCTCACCAAGCAGTCCCGCTCCCCCAGCTTCAACATGCAGATCATATCACAGGTCTAATGTACAGTGCAGGGCGTGGTAGACACACACATACAAACACACACACACATACATACAGACACACATACACAATATTCGTGACACACGTCCTTATGCAGTTTTTCTCTGCAAATCTTTCCAGCTCTACAACAACTTCTGTCTACCTATCTGTGTTGGTGTGAACAGTGTTGGTGTGTGTGTGTGTGTGTGCGCGTGTGTGTGTGTGTTTAGGGACACATCTTCAGATCTCCAGAGTTGTGTGTCACCACCCTTTGAACATCCATTACACTTACAATCTTGACCTGCAGTCGTTGCTGGTGGGTTTTAGCGTCCCTGAAAGCGCGACAGGAGTAAAGTGGTGAACTGCTTTAACTACAGTCGAGCGTAAACGAGTCCAGCATGTCACTGCATCCTCCTGTCTGACCAAGCTGAGCATTCCACACAGAAACTTCCCTTGAAAGGAGGAAACGGCGAAACAAAACTCGCAAGGATGCCACGCTAGCTGTAGGGGATACATGACATTTCAGATTTTTTGTTTGAGCTCCTGACTGAATCAGTAAGAAAAAAAAAAAAAGAAGAATCAGCAATAACACTTACTGTCGCTCATGTGGAGAAGAGTGGGGATTATTGCTCTTTCTCTTCATTCCTTCCCTTTCATTCCCGGGCTCACGTGCAATCGTTCTTGCTGATTATCTTCCTTGTTAATTGCTGGGTTTTTTTTAATTAGGCACAAATGGTTTTAATGGAGTAACATTTCTTTTATCTAATTTTTTAAAAATCACAATCCAAAGAAAGTAGCATTTTGTTTTGTTTTTTTCGTGTTCACTTCTTTGACAATGATTTGGGCAGAAATCAATCAGACCCAAGTGATTCTCTCTTAGTTTTCTGCCCATGACCTCTATTTTATTGTGTAATTATAAATAGTCTGACTTTATCTGTAAAATCAGACTTTTAAGATTGTCGTAAAAACCAAACTGGAATGTGGTAAAGGTTTTGTCTTGGCCCCAAGCTTTTATCTGGACAACTCCTGAGGAAATCACTACTGTGCAGCTACAGGAGGAACAAATTCATCTTGTGACTTGATTTTAAAAATCAGAGGCTGAATCTTGTGGAAGAACTGGATTGAATCGTTGTAGGCTGTAAAGGTGTGGGTCTGAAGCTAAAGGCAATGACTGTGCTTTATGTTGGATTTGATTGTTATGATGGGTTAAACCATTTAATGGGTCCTTACATCTGAAAGCACTTCGTCGGTGTGTTTTGTGTCGAGGCCGCGGCTCGGCGCGTGGTGTCTTCTCCTGAGCCGGTGCTTTACTGCCCCCCGGAGGCTCGTACTAGTCACCGCGCATCAGCTTTCACCATGGCGACCCCCTCGCTCGCGTTGTGTCTTCTGATTGGACGCTCATGAAACATTTTGTTCTACCTCATTGTGTGTTCACCTGCCACTCAGACACCTGTCTCCCAATCAGACGCAGGATTTAAAGACCCCCCGCCTCCTCCCTCTTAGGTTTGAAAACTGGAGTGCTTCAGTATGGACTGAAATCTGAAATGTCTCACAGCTGTTATGACACAGTGTGTATGTGTGTGTTCATGTGAGGGGTTGTGACTGAATATCTCGGCCTTGCATTTCAGTTCGATCACATCATGCACAAACCCTCGCTGCAAACCAAGGACACGACCTTCTTCAGGGTTTTCTGTCTTATATCAAACAACCACGTTGGGGTTAACCTGACTTATTTTAATTCCCTAGAAATGTCCTGCTTATCTTTTTTTTTTTTTCTTTTTTTGTAATGATTTTTGAAGTGCAATTTGTTTCTTTATCCTCACGTGCATGGAGTTGGATCTTCTCTGCTGTTAAATGCCTGCGTCTGCGCACAGTGCTAGCTAGCCTCCTGTAGTGCTCCCTGCCCAGGCTGAGTGATTTGAACGCGGCGTGCTCGTCTGCATGTTTAGTTGCCCTGCAAAGCACAGTTGTTTTCAGATGCCTGAAACAGCCAGCGAGCCAAAACCCAGGTCTTGCCCCTTGTCTTTGCCAGATGTGCCAATACACATCCTCTCCTTAAGGAATTTCTTTCTTTTTTTTTGCTTGGGTGTCTTAAGTTAAAATGCCTATATGTATGTTTGTTTTTTTTGTTTACTTATTTTTAAGTTAAGGGACAAAAAAAGGAGATGTTTGGACGTATGGCTCAACGTGCCGTTAGATGCAGCTTCACTCTTTTTGCCATGACTCTTCTCTTCACCCATCACAGGTGCGAGCGACACGCCGCACTCTGGCAATCGTCGGCGAGCTTCGCTGTTCACATGTATAAGCAGTATATTATTCGTCTGTGTGCTGTAGATTGTCGGCTGTCGTGCTGCACCCCTCCCTCCCCCGATGTCTTGCTCACGTCCTTGTTTGAAACCAGGATGAATGATTTAATGTATATAAAAGTTCAGTCTGCAGTGAGAATCTAAACACACTCGCGCGTCCGCTGTGCTGGAAGCCTTCACAGCTGCTGCTCCCCGAATCCCGAGTGAGACCTGTGTGTGCTTTAGCCTTAAACATTTCATTTCAGGCCGCTTAAAAAAAGAAAAAAGAAAAAGCCACGATTGCGGCTACTTTGGCCTCACATGCTCCTCTTCCTCCTCCTCCTCCTGGACTGAACTGTGGAGGAGGAAGAAGAAGAGGAACAAGAATAAGAAGAAGAGGAGCGCAGCTACGGTTCACACCCTCACCTGGTCTGTCTGCTGTCACCCCCGTGCTATGTGGCTCACCACGGGCCATGACCCCATTTGCTGTATTTTGCTGTGAGTTGAGTGGCACCATTTTGCTGTTCTTAAAAACTAGTGACGTGTTCATGTCATTAATACGAGTGCCCCCCCAACACCCCACCCCTGACCAAGGTTACCAGCAGCCATGTTGGTACTGTATGTTGACTTAGAGTTACCGATAGACGAATATCCCTCAGTGTCTGGTGTTATTTGCATGTGACCAGGGCGGGAAATGAACACCAGCCGGTGAATGCTGATTTTTAAAAAAAAAAAAACAAAAAAAAACTTGATTGTGTCTGTTTTGGATGAATGATAAGTTCAGATATTCATACACAGAATTAAAAGGTCCACTAACATTTCCAAAAAAAACTTCTCATGTAAGTGGTTGAATATTTGTACCTGGTCAGCCACTGTTGCTGGTGGACAAAGTTCATTTCCTGTCCTGCATGTGATAACTGTGGGCTTTGTTTTCATACAGTATAATGCACTTTAATCCATCCACCTCTCTCCTCAAGATAGTTACTGAAATGATATATATATATAGATGTGCAAATGTGTATTCACTCAATGCAGGGTTTTAGTCTCTTTAAAGTAGTACTTCTATGTGATGTCACATCCAACACAATGCTATTTTTGTTAAAGTCTAAGGGAACAGCTCTGTATTTATTTTTTTTCTTTTCAAAACCAAAAAAAAAAAAGTTACGGGGTCTGGAAGGTCTCAGGAGTTTATCAAAAGCCACATTTTTAAAGAAAACGGCAGCACCACAATTTCTGTTCTCGAAGTCAGAATTGATTCTATGCAACATTTTTTCCCCTTTTTCTTTTCTTTTTTTTTTTTGTTTTTGTTGTAATTAGTTTTTTTGGTGTACTGGCTTTCATTGGTCCTCGTCGGGTGGGATGGGGCAGATGCATTTAAGCTGTATTTTTTAGGTGCAAGTCCTCGACAGTGTCCCCATTCAGTGGTTCTGATTATACACCCTGTTGTGGTGCTACGGAGCGAAGGACCATCCATTTGTCATCCGACTGCCCTCACAGAGAGAAAGCCACACCCGGACTTCTGGTGCATGTCGAGCCCTTCTGTCAGTTTGCTGCTCTGTGGCTCAAAGACAAGTTGATGTATGAAAATAAAACAGATTATCAACGATGAATCGAGTCTAGATGCTTCGAGGGAAGCTGACGGACAATGTGATAACACTGTACTATTGATGTTGTATAAATGGAGAGAAAGACTTATTTTAAATCTTGTAAATACAAAATGTATAAAGGTGAAAGCAAGATAAATATAAAAAAACTGTCTGAGATGTAGAGAGAAATTAATCTGTATATTGTTGAATAAATATTGTGCCGTAAGGGATGTGAGTGTGTGGTCTGCTTTGTATGTGAAATGGACTTGCTTGTGGTCATTAGTCACCATTTAACTGCTCACTTAACCACTACACAGTACAGTTAAGTTTCACAATTAGACTAATGCATAATATATCGTCCATTTAGTCTATTTCTATGGAAGCCAGTGTCTGCCAACGTGATGGAAAGGACACCTTGTTATAATGAAGGACTTTTTCAACATAATGACTCCGTATGTCAAAATAATGATAGAATTTCTCTATATTTTCATTAAAATGGTGAAAATTGCATAGATCTACTGTAAAATAAGAGCTTATTGCAACTATCAATGTAATAAATGTTGTTTAAATTCAGTTTCAGATAATTAAATAGTAATATTAATAAATTAAAATATAACATTAGCATAAAAGAAACATGAAGTCACACATTCATATTTATCACTTAGATGTTAGTTAAGGGTTATGTAAATCGAGTGTGTGTTTTGATCACTTTATTTAACGGTTTCATAAATGCTCACACGTTTATTTCTTATTTATATAAGTTAGCAGCAAGATAGCAGTAAGGCATGAGAGGATAAACCTGAAATAGTTAATGAAACAACGTGTCCACACAGTGTGACGTCGCGTGTTATTAGAGCTGTGATCAGTGGTGCTGTGCTGACATCTAGTGGTGATAAATCAGAATCAAATTCCTAA
>JAOXYL010000052.1:9002377-9016209 GCA_028564955.1 Terapon puta
GAGATTTGAATTATCTTTACTCTGAGTTTGTTGATTGACGTTTTTCCATTTGAGCTCAGAAACCCTGAAAGCTGAATGCGACCTCAAACGTCCCCTCAGCAAACTGCCACAACTGTGCACCTCTGACCCCCAGCAGCACCTTTGACCTTTAACTAGTTACACATACTCCAGCTTTTACAGGAGCTTAACTTAATGGAGTCAATCATCAGTTCATTGTTAAACTGCATGTTTTTGCCATGAGCCACCCACATAAAGATGTAATTTTCTTGTTGTTGTAATGAGGAGGACTCAATTTGTTTTACTTTTAAAGATACCTCACAAACTTTAATTCTAAATTATCTTTCTAAATTTCTAACACCATGAATGGATGGAAATTTTCAAAACTTTTGAAACTCATCATAATCTGCTAAACTGACACTAATAATTCAGCGTGTGCACATCGTTATTGCTTTGTAAGCATTGAGTAAAAAGATGATAAAGCACATACCTGCTCTCCTGCTGACACTTTCCCCTCACCAGCCCTGCAGTAAATATGCAGTGTACTTACAGTATATAATTTCCATTCTGTCCCCTCCAGAATTTCCTTTGTGCCTTCTCCCTTCGCTTTCGATTTGCAAACACCTAACAGTATAGAGACATAATATACATGCATACACTGCGTATACTGAACATATTCATCCACTCCATGTAAACCCATTCAATACTTATTTTTCTTTGCATTATTGTTTATAACTCACAAAATCATTAGATGTGGTGTAAGATTGATAAACAAATTTTGAACCAGAACTTATCACCTCATTTGCAGTGGTGTTTAGATCCATAGTTTCCAAGTCATTTCATCAAGTAGCGCTGCAGTGGCTCCCACCGTTGCCTCACCATAAGTGGGTTAAAACACGCTGGTATATTTGTGTTTGTGAAGCTTTTCTCTTGTCTTTACCCCATGCAGACACACGGGGAATGTGATCACGCACAACAAAGCAAAGGTCAAATGCTACCGACCACACATGAATCAAAGCCAGTGGACTCAGGGTCATCACTTAGCTGAGATGCAGTGAGAGTACAAACAGTGAAAGTTTATTTCAGATTCTATCATCATTTGCACAGTATCAATCATTTGCACAATATTATGTATACATTGACATTTTTTTTACACACAGGTGCATAATATTCCTGCCTGTTCTTTACTTTCATTTTTTCTGCTTTGTTGACCTTGTTCTTACCTCTTCTATTGCCTAACTGGGCAATAGAACTCAATTCAGATGTTTTTCTTGTTTTTTATGATTTTATGACAGCTATGAACAGAAGCACGCATTAGCTACAGGGAGGTCCAGAGCTCCACTGAGTAACAAGATCCCAGTTGAATACTCTGGAGGTGTCACCTGGCAACAAATACTGTAACGCCTAGCAAAGGACATGAAACACAGCACTTCCACGCACCTGAAAGTGAGAATTCTTCAAGCTGGACGCCTGAGACGACTTCATGTTGTTGCTGCCGTTTATCCAGTTAAAAGGAGGATCTGACAGCACAGGTAATGTTAACTACGACAAATTATGTCTCCAATGATTTATTTTTTTTCTTAATGTTCTAAAAAAGTTTTTTTCTTTCTTCTGCTTGAGCTCTGAACTGACTGACACTGACTGATATGAATTAAATTTTCCTCCTTCCATGTGTTAAACCCCTTTTAAAATACAATATGAGCCCCTTTTACCTTTTCTGGCAGAGGCAAAAGATATTTGGCGATTCAAAGGAAGGAGACTAATGTTGCTTTGAGAGGGTGGAGTCATGTTACAGCGCAATATAAAACAGGAAACCACGGCCTCTCTGTCCATTTGAGAAGGATTTACCATCATGGCTGAATCAAGGGGTTGGTGTGGTTTTTAAATATGTGACATTCTAGGGAACATCGGACTGCAATTAAAATCCATTTGCTGGTGTTGAGTTTCCTGCTCGTCCAGAACATTATTGGAGAAAGCAGAGTTTGTGCAGAACATGTCTGAGAGATAAAGGCTTGTCAGAATAGTTAATGCACAGGCGGATTTTATAGATCAGAAGTCCATGACTCACAAGACGCACATGCTGTCTCAGAAGCACAGGGCGCTCCTTCCAAGCGGACGTTTACTGTTTTCTTCTTTTCTCTTTTTTTTCTCCCCTCAGAAATGCTGCCTAAAAGAGAGAATAAGGTTCACCCCCAGCAAAAGATCGAGCAGGTGCAGCAGCCCAAACTTCGACTACATCAGGTGGTCACTGGCTTCAAAAAGAATGTAGAGGTACGTGAGGTATGAGCCACATTTAATTTTTGCACTATGGAAAGTATGGAAATTATGTGCTTGTAAGTATGAGTACTAATACTATGGATATTTATACTTAATAATAGCAATACTTTGCTGTATAAGTAATTTTGATAACTATGTCCCTTGCTCAAAATCTTTGGATTTTATGTGGATCATTTACACACAACAGAATGCATCATTTTTGTAATTGATCATTCTCCTGTTTGGGAATTCAGCTGGCATGTAATTAATCCACCCTATGTAATGCAGTAATGTATTGATCCAAAACCAGCGCCCGGCTACTTTCTGTCCCACAGAGTGGACTGAAGGTTTAGTCGGATGTCAGCATCCTGCTCAGCTCTGACATCACTGATGCAGTGCTGAGTGCGAGCCAGCACACACAGCTCTCACTGCAGAGGCTCCACTGTCCTGCCGTGCTGCCAGCTCTCATCCCGAAGCAGAGCCGCACACCTTAGCCCTCTCCGGTGTCGCTTCGAGGATGGGGCTGGCTGAGGTGGAGTCGCAGCTGGTTCACACTCTGGCGATCACGGCAGCCAGACCCTCTAAGCACCTTTCTCTCTCCCCGTCTTTCCAGCGCTGTGCCTTCACTTCCTGGATCAAGGAAAATATCCAAAAGAAGGAATGCTGCTTGTATGAAAAAGGCATCAGGTAGGATAAGTCGCTCTGTGCTGTGTTGCTTTTTGGTGGTGAGAGTCTGAGAACCGCCCTTGTAAAATACTTTGCTGCAGTACTGTAGCATCTCTGTTGGGCGGATGTGAGAGGAGGCATCGGCCCCCTCCTGTTCATGTGGGGAAGTTAATCAAATCTAATTTTCCAGCAGTCGTAATTTTTCCTGTCTCCACTTTGTGTGTGATTTACAGCCTTGTATGTTTTTTTTTTCTTTTATTTGTCCACTAGAGATGATCTATGCAAGTGTGGCTACGCAAAGGCCGATCATGTGGACGAAGCCATCAAGCCAGAAGACTTCACAGGTGAGACGTGGGACAAACACAGACATCTCCGCGAAGTGCCCACAGATGCTTTTGGAGACATCAACTTCGGTGGTTTGGGACAGAAGACGGGCAAGGTGAAACCGTCCTCTCATTCCTCCTCTGTAATAACATCCCCTGAATGCATGTAAATGTATTTCTGCGTGTCTTTTACATCTGTGTCTGTTTGTGTCTGTCCATTCTCAGTATGTGCGAGTGTCCACAGACACCAGCCCGGAAATCTTGTACCAGCTGCTCACCGAGCAGTGGAAACTCTCCCCTCCCAACCTGCTGATCTCAGTGACGGGAGGAGCCAAGAACTTCTATCTGAAGGCTGGTCTCAAGAACATGTTCCACAGGGGTCTTATCAAAGTGGCCCAGACAACAGGTTGGAGATTTGTGTGCGTGAGATGCTCAGGTGTACCAGTGATTAGCCAGGAAGTCTGTGAAAACATGTTTTATTAGCACCTGTGTAGAATGTAAAGAGTCAAAGGTTTTGTGCCATCTGGTCAAATACACTTTATACTTTGTGCCTCAAAGGGTCATCCCTCTGGCCTGAGTTTGAACCATTTAAAAGGCAGTGTTTCTGAGTTCACAGCTGACTAACATTACTGACTGTGTCCCATTTTATACTGGACTCATTCTAAGTGGGTTTAAGTGTAAGTCAAAGATGCCAACTACCAAGCTAGAAAGATATCAAAACTGCAGTTTGTTGTAAGGGATTACCAATAAGACTTTGCAAACAAATTAAGTAACAAATCTCTCGAGGGTAAGCTTTTCCCTTTCCCTTTTTTTTTCAAAACATTGTTCGCTATGGAAGAGCTTCACAGGCTTGCACTGAACCTTTAGCCACATCCTTTTAACATGAACCAGAACACCGACTGCAAGCCAGGCCTTAGTGCTCAACATAAGTGGCTGATCTCACTAATGCTCTTGGGGGTAAATGGGAGCAAATCTCTGCAGCTGGCTTCCAAAATGTTGTGGAAAGTCTTCCCAGATGAAGGGAGGGCTGGCATACAGGAGCTGCATATTAAAGGAATCCTGCCGAGAGTTGGGTGGGAAGATTGACGCCGCGCTCGTATCTGTCCGTTGATATGTGGTTGCAGCTGGTTAGTTTAGCTTAGCATAAATCCGAGACGCCCCAACATAACCAAATCTACCTGGTTTGAGGCTTTTGTGTGAAATTATATCTTGGACAGGCACAGTATGTTCCTGCAGTCTCTCATCACTGTGAATCAGGCAAACAATGAAGACTCTAGGCTAATGGAAATCTGATTGATGTCCAACTACTGCTTTAATGCACAACAATCACAACTTGACGTGATGCTGTGGTTTGCACAGGTGCGTGGATCCTCACCGGTGGTACGCATGCAGGTGTGATGAAACATGTGGGGCAGGCTGTGAGGGACTACGCCCTGAGCAGCTCCATGCAGGGCCAGGTCGTGGCTATTGGAGTAGCAACGTGGGGAATAATTCACAACAGGGAAGCTCTGGAGGATCCGGAGGTACGATGAACACACTGACACACATGGCTTGTCTCCGTCTCATGGCATGACTCATCACCTGCATTATATGAAATCTTATTCTGCCTTCTCCTCCTCCTCCTTCTCTTTCTCTGCAGGGATGTTTCCCAGCCCATTATTTGATAGACACCAAGGACCAGGGCCGACTGTCTTGCCTCGATAACAACCACACCCACTTCCTGCTGGTGGATGATGGAACCCAGGGACAGTATGGCGTGGAGATTGAACTGCGTACCCGTCTGGAGAAATGCATCTCGAGAAAGCGTCTTGCAAACAAAGGTTAAAAATAACTGAGGCAGTGTCTTTGAATGCATCAAGCCATTATAGATAACATCTCCTATCTGATTCTCTCTATCTGTCTTGCTTTTTAAAATCGATTTATTATCGTCTAACCTCCAGAGAGCGGTGTGACCATCCCTGTGGTCTGCGTCGTTTTGGACGGAGGTCCAGGCACTCTAAATGTGAGTCATCACTTTTCTCTCTCTCTCTCTTTCTCTCTCTCACTCTCTTTCTCTCTCTCTTTTTCTCGCCCTGTCCTTGTCTTGTCTTGTCTGACTTTGTGTTTCCTCTCAGACCATCTATAATGCCATGCTGAATGGTACACCATGCGTGGTCTTGGAGAGCTCTGGGAGAATAGCAGACGTGATCGCCCAGGTGGCCGGACTGCCAGTGTCCCGGGTCACTATCGCCCTCATCCACCAACTATTGAAAAAGTTCTTTGGTCAAGAGTACGAAAAGTTCTCTGACCTCAGTATCATAGAATGGACCAAAAAGGTGCGTGAACATACCGACGACATCATCAATTTGAAAAGCGACCAAGCTACTTTTTCTGTCTGTCAAACAAGAGAGTCAAGAGTCATCATCTCACTCTGTGTGTTTCTTAGTCACATCTATGCTGCTCATCTCAGCGTTTTACTGTAACATGCTGATATGAGCTCTTGGTTTATAGAGAATACTCTCCACTGCTGATGATAATGTCTAATTATCTACATCCCACCACGATCAGGGTGTGCAACAAGGCTCTGTTTTAGGTCCACCGCTGATTTCTGTTTGTGTGCAACCCAAACATCAAAACAGCACTTCATAAAAAGGTTTTCACGTGTCTTAACCCTTCAAAGCCTGAACTATGAAATAATTGTTACAAAACTGGAGTGTTTATTGAATCTTCTGGGAAAAAATGCAATTTAGATATATATGAATTTTAATTTGTGTAATTTTGCCACATTTTTTGTTTTTTTTTATCTTTTAGTTGTTGAAACAATGTTCATTGTCTCTGCTTTCTGCTCCAGATTCAGGACATCATCAGGTTGCCTCACTTGTTGACAGTATTCAGAGTAAGCGAAGACAATCACAGAGATGTGGACGTGGCTATTCTTCAAGCCCTTCTCAAAGGTAAGGATCTGGTGGTCACACAGATGCCTAGTACCTGACTGGGCTGACTGTGGGCATGCAGCACAGGGTTATTTATGACGAAAGAAAGGCTTCATGCCAAACCAGCCCTCATGCAAGTATAATGTTGCCTCTAAGAAAAGTAAATGACCAGATTGTGGTATCAAATGTGCAAAGATGGAATACCAACACAGATATTCTTGCAGATACTTCCGCCTAAACGATTGCTTTTCTATACGGAGACACTGATAGCCTTACTGCAGTGCTTCTCACAAACGTTCTCTACCTCCTGCACATCTTGAAATTGATAAGACCCATTTAGACCAAGCCTAATGCACATTGCTATAATTGTATATTGATCTAAAGTGCATTAAACGACAGTCCACCTCACTGGCCAGTAACTTAGAGTTTTTATCCTGATGAGTCATGGCCCTTGCTAAACTGCTTTGCCACGGAGTTTCCATCTCTAATTAAAATGCATTTACTGGCAGCTGCAAGGACATGCCATGTCTTTTTTCATCTGTGACCAGTCGTAGTTAATTGTAGAAGCTTTGTTTTTGAGTAAAGCCTTGCTGCATTCACATAACATTTTATGGTGTTACATTATCAAACCTCTGTTGCTAGTTTATGCCATGTTACCGTATCTAAGTGGTGAAAGCAGGTAAATTATTCAAGTGTTAAAAATGTGATGATCGACTAATTGCTGGAGTGACTTTACATCCTTTAAACTGAAGTGGTGATTGCCAATTTGAACAATTTTCTGACAGTTATATGGACTTAATCATGCCATTATGCAAGCCTTGATGGAGGAGCAGGGGTAAAGAGGGTTAATTCTCCTCTGCAGCCAATCACCCTGCTGACCTAATGTAAACAGAACTGATTGTGAGTGTGTCACATAAATTATCCACTCAGCTTGGAAGACCAACGAGGCACTGGGAATCGAGAGCTGGAAGAAGCAGCTGGAACTGGCTATCACTTGGAACCGAGTGGACATAGCTGAGACTGAGATCTTCACTGAGGAGAGTCAGTGGAAGGTTTGTTCGCCCATCATGCAACAAAACTGAATATGAAAGGAAATCCGTCACGTTTCTCTCATCAACTGGCGACAGTCAAGTAGTCTGTCTGGATGCTCACTGTGTCTTGTCTTTCTGGTTCGTTCCCATACAGTCCAGCGACCTCCACTGGGCCATGTTCTCAGCCCTGGTTGGCAGCAAGCCTCAGTTTGTGAATCTGCTACTCGAAAACGGTGTGAGTCTGCGGGATTTCCTGAAAGACGAGGAGACTCTGTGTGAGCTCTACAAACAGCTGCCCAGCTGCCCCTTTCTCCGCAAGCTGGCCAAGCGGGTCCACAAATCTTTTCGCCACAGAAAGCAAGCGTTAAACCGCAGGCGTCGAGCTCAGTCAGGGGAAATGATCTCCCTGACTCATGTGTCCGAAGAGGTACGCCACCTGCTGGGCAGCTTCACCCAGCCCATCTATCCTCCATCCAATGAGTTAACCATCTTCAAAATGTCCATGGATGACACCTCTCTATCAGTGAGTCTCTTTATCATTCATTTACTGTGCAATGAATGCCAACCAGGGTTCAATATTTCCCCATCAGAATTGTGAAGAACGTATTCAGCTGTGCATTGTGAGAAATTAAATTAGAAAGACGTGTAACTGGGCATTTAGTCGGTGTCTGCTGAAAAATTCCAAAAAAGACATGCCATCAGCCTTTCTGAAAGCCATGCAATTAATGAAAAACCTTCCTGCACTTTTCCTTTAGCTGTCTAACAGTCAGGAAGATCCTGCAGCTCAACGCACAGAGGTCAGTGCTGAAGCCCAGAGGGAACCTAGTAGAGACCTTTTCCTCTGGGCTATCGTTCAGAACAATAAGGAGCTGGCTGAAATTGCTTGGGAGCAGGTAAACGGTCACCCTTACTGCCACAAACAGAATCTGAATATTTGTCTGTTGCCTGCGTGACCTTGATTCTCTCTCTGTATCCATATATGCACAGTGTAGAGACTGCATGTCGGCAGCTCTGGCCGCCAGTAAGATCCTGAAGAAAATGGCGGAAGAAGGAAGTGACGTAGATGAGGCCGAGGAAATGCAAGAGCTCGCCGATCACTATGAGAAACATGCCGTTGGTATAACACAGCAGACATAATAAGGGTTTTTACTAACGTCATGTCGCTAATGTCAAAGTTATTCTACAAGGTTAGCATTCATCTTTCTTGTATGTTTGTGTCCAAGGCGTGTTCAGTGAGTGCCACAACAGTGACGAAGAGCGGGCCCAGAAGTTGTTGGTCCGTTCGTCACCCTTTTGGGGAAAGACAACGTGCCTGAGACTGGCACTGGAGGCTGACGATAAAACCTTTGTAGCGCAGTCAGGTGTCCAGGTAGAGAGAAAATGTCAGATTTGTCCAGAGGGCTCTTTTTATTTTTCTGCAACCGTAGACCTCAGGGGTGTGTCTCAAAATCTTGTGAGGTTTTTATATGCCATCTGTTTGCACTGTAATATTTATGTTGAATTGAATTCCAACAACATTTATCACTGTAGGATCAGTATGACTCAGTCCCATAACATCTGTCTGTCCTCAAGGCTCTTCTGACACAGATCTGGTGTGGCGAGCTTTCAGTGGTCAACCCCGTGTGGAGAGTGCTGATCTGCATGGTCTTCTTCCCACTTATCTTCACTGGCTTTCTGGTTTTCAGGTGACATCTATCAGCTGTAACAATGACAAAAAAAAGGCTACTTTCCGATGACTCCCAAAAAGCTTGCACAAGATGTCACCCTGCATTATGTGATCTTTAAACATCAACAACAGTTCTCATTATGTGAGAGTCTGTGCTGAAGTTGTGTTGACAAGCCAGACTATAAAAAAGCATAGAATGATGAATAAAACACAAACACGTTACCAGTACCGCATAGTTTTATCAAATATAATACAGATGATAATGATTAATATATATTGTATTTCTATAGCACCTTTTAAGGGACCCAAGTATACAAACCACTGAATCTGAAATTGAATCATTTGTAGCTTTAAAAGAGGTCATACGCTTGATGTGTTTTTTTAAAGAAACCACATACAGAGTTTCAAATAGGCCAGTATTTTCCTTTCTAAAGAAAGTGCAAAATGATTGAACGCAGCAAAGTGAACAAGTCAATACAATTATTACCAAACAGACTTTGCTTAAATTGAACCACTAAAGTGGAACAGCAGCCAGAAACTGATGCTCTTTGACAGGAAGAAACATTTTCTCCACACCGCCGAACCCTTACCTTAATTCAGCACACCTATTCCTGTCCACAGTCTGCATGATGTGTCTTGGTTGATTGCTTCTAAAGCCAGTGCGGAATAATGAATATGTTGACATCAGAAGCGAAAAGTCTGGAACCGTAAGTACAGATCCAAGATTACACTTGGAGAGAGACAAAAACATGAGGTCATCTCAGCCATCTGATCAAGTCAGCCTGTTTGGTGATGGTTCTGCATGCTCACAAGATGGCCAGGACATCTAAAATCATGTTAAACTAAAGAGAGGGCACCATGGATACTAGTAATCATGGTGTCAAGGATACTAATGAACATTTCTAATGGTTTTATGATGTTTGGATAAAGTCAAAATCATTTTTATGCCCTCCTTTTAATCACCACCTGGTGGCAGAAATACCCTTTTGCTGGTTACTTTGCTAACCATAACTGAATCATGTCTTTTAAAAGTCATCAATAAAAGCAGTTTATGATGATGTACTGTCTCTTTGAGGGTTTTATGAAATTATACATTTATTACTGTGCTTGTATTGAAAAATTGTTGGAGTCTTAATGAATTATCACTCTCTCCAGACGGGATGAAGTCATCCACAGAGAAACCGAGAAGAAAGAAGAGATCGAGACGGTGGAGAAAGTGACCGGAAGTACACTTAGAACAAGTTCTCGTGGCCTGTAAGTAGACACTGCCAGAAAATTACACTGACAGTAAATGACCTTCTTCAGTTCAGAGGTCAACAGCACATCCATTAGAAGAAAGCAATCTCCCAAATGTCACCACAGGAAAACAGATATAAAAGCACCAAGTTGTCTTTGACCCCGGTGACCTTTCTGTCCACAGTGGCCCCTCGCAGCGCCTGATTCCTCTGGACTGCTGGTCCAGACTGGTGTGCCTGTACAGCAGTCCGCAGGTCAAGTTTTACTGGAATATCGTGTCTTACTTCGCCTTCCTCTTCCTGTTTGCCGTGGTGCTCATGATCGACTTCCAGGTGTCGCCCTCGCCTGCAGAGGTGCTGCTTTACATCTGGCTGCTGTCCCTGGTGTGTGAGGAGGTCAGACAGGTGAGTGCAGCTGTGGCACACACACATATATGTAATTGATATTAATATACACTCATAGACATGTAGACTTTTATAAGGGACTCTTACACAGACTTTTGGAGTCTCTCCTCTTCTGCGCTCATCATGTGTGTGGGCACAGCAACTTGGCCTTCAAAGTTTTACTGGAAGCATTTGTGAAACTGATAAAATGCAACAAATTATGTATATACTCTAACGATGTACATCCACAAAACTGGATTAATAAAGTTGAGACTGATTGTTAAATAATAATATTGGGTCATCGCTATAGGTGTCATCACTGAATGACCTTGCTGGCCACATTTAGTCCTCACACTAAGTAGCTTACAAAATATATATGCAACAAGCACATTCGTTTTCCACAAGTTAAAAGAGTAAAACATGTATTTTTCATTTTGTGTTTATTTATAGGCCAATAGGGACATTTATGGATGAGTTTAAGTTTTAGTTTAAGCTCAGTGGTTGAAACACATTAGCCTCATGCAGCTGGCTTGGCTGGGAGAAAATAACTAATTTAAACCTGTCAAAGAACAAACAAAAGTTGCAAAATGGCTGCAGGAAATGGAGCGCCAACAAATACTGGAGGCCTGTAAGATGCTTGATCACAGATCTGACTGAAGGGCGGATGTAACAAAGTCGGTTAAACTTGTACTGACCTCTCACGGCATTCAATAGCATTGCAACTCAACATTATTAATTGTGTCACTATTATACAATTATTATTACTTATCGTTACTCCTGCACAAACAATCCATGAATGCTACAGGCCTTAAACATGCCAGTTAGCGAATATACAAGATACCAGGGTTCCAGATTAACGTTTTTATATATTAAAACACATCACTAAACCACACTATTGCACTGGGTGAAATGTTCCTACACTATCACGAATCTGCTTCTTTTGAGTCAGTCCCACATACACCTACCTGCTGCTGTCAATTGTCCCTGGAGCACCAAATGTGTATTAATCTGCCACTGGAAACATAGTCGACCTCAAATTCACTATTCACAGTCATGCTCAGTGAAGCTGCAGTAAAAGGCCTCATGTTCAGTGTTTCTCAGTCTGAACAATTTTGGCTATTGGGCTATTACACCAATAGCTATTACTGTCTGCCTTATGCCTTATTCTCAGAAATATCACTGCTTTAATGAAATCTCTAATTGCCAATTTCACTTTTCCCTTTTCTGTCTCAGCTCTTTCATGATCCTGATGGGTTTGGGTTCCGTAAGAAAGCCAGGATGTACATCAACGACCTGTGGAATATTTTAGACGTTCTGTCCATCGTCCTTTTTATTATCGGCCTTGCATTTAGGTAAGCGTCCCTCCTCCCAGGCACATCACTTAAGGCCGTGAAGTGCTCTCCAGCAGCTGCGTCGTCAATGAATCACCACGTTTTTCTATTTCAGGCTGACGACTCGGCTGTTCTACGCGGGTAAAATTGTTCTCTGCATCGACTTTGTGGTCTTCTGCCTGCGCCTCATGGCCATCTTTACTATCAGCAGAACCCTGGGACCCAAAATCATCATAGTCAGGAGGATGGTGAGAGGGCCACATACAAATATAATGAACGCCGACCTGATGTAATGCAGGAGCAACAGCAGAGCTCGAAATGCTACGCTCCAGAACACCTTTTATCTAATACAAAAAAGGGGGCTTCTGCCTCACTGGGCCTCCATCTGGTGTCTGCAGATGAGATCTGCACTTTGTGTTGAATGAAAGGTGTTTTTGAACAAAGCGTTGCAGCTGGTCTATTTGTTATTTCAGTCAGTCTAACCTCTGAGAAAAGATGTGTGTAAAAAAGAGAGCCCAGTGTTTGTGAGAGCGAACAGGGCAGCCGTTGAAATACTGAAACTTGTCACTGCAACATATCCCACACATGTGTATTCTTATAGTTGTGATGCTTTAGGCAGCGTGTTACGTTAAAAAATGTGACCCACCAGAAAAATAAAGTCTCCACAGGTCGCTGTCTGCAGCTGGTGACTGATGTCCGTTTGTGCTCCAGATGATGGATATGTTCTTCTTCATGTTCCTGCTGAGTATCTGGGTGGTGGCGTACGGCGTGGCCAAACAGGGCATCCTCATCCACAATGACAATCGGCTGGACTGGATTCTCCGCGGGGCTGTTTACGAGCCGTACCTCATCATATTTGGGAACGTTCCCACAAATGTCGACTGTGAGTGGGAAAAAAAAGGGAAAACACTAAAACCTCCACTGTTTTTGATTTCAGCTTTTCAGGGGTTCACTTCTCAGTCTTTTTACATTTACCAGGCTGGTTGTTTTATTAAGATATTACCTGTAGGAACACACTCTTTTTGCCCTCTGCAGATGCACAGTTTGACTTAGACTCCTGCAGCATGGCCGGCACGGATCCCCTGAAGCCCAAGTGTCCCGTGCTGAATGAAAACCAAATGCCGGCCTTCCCCGAGTGGCTCACCATCATCATGCTTTGCGTTTACCTGCTCTTTGCCAACATACTGCTGCTCAACCTGCTCATAGCCATCTTCAAGTCAGTCCTCCTCCGCACCTGTGTCTTCTCTGCAGAATTCTCCCACGTTAAGTTATACGAGTGCCTTTATTCATCATCACTCTATAACGAGCGCCGTCTTTCTTCTGCCTCCCTTGGCGTTCCCGCGCAGCTTCACATTCCAGGAAGTTCAGGACAACACGGACCGAATATGGAAGTTCCAAAGATACGAGCTGATCAAGGAGTACCACAGCCGCCCTGCTGCCCCGCCTCCTTTCATCATCTTCAGCCATCTTTACCTCTTCATCAGGAACGTGGTGCTGTGCAGGTCTCCCATCATAAGCAAAGAGTTTAGTAAGTCTGGCATCATTTATTCATGCACATGCTGAAATAGAGTTTATGGTTATGTGCTGTTAAGATTTTTTTTATTTGTTTACTATTTATGTTTTTATGTTTTTTTGTTATGATTTCATCTTTATGCTGAATTTGAAAGTAGCAGAAATGATCTAAGCACAACAACCATACATTTTTTTGAGCTACAAGTCACGTCTCATCTTCAGGTAGAGTTTGCTTTAGTGTCATGGAGATAGATCAGTTGATATTGTAACCTTAAATTGGTTTGTTTATGATTTTTCCTCATCTGATTTGTCTGTAATGGAGGTTGTTGTGTCCATGCATATATGAATGCTGTATGTTCAGCACTAAGTAAGGTAGTGAAGAAGTTTTCTTTTTCCAGAGAACGAGCTCCCTCAGATTGAGGAGGAGGAGCTGCTGTCCTGGGAGGCCTTGATGAAGGACAAATACCTGCTGTCCACACAGCAGGAGCAGAGCCACAGCATGGAGCGACGCATCCTGGA